>JAPMOB010207410.1:0-23264 GCA_029875015.1 Lepomis gibbosus
TATCGTTATGTATATCGTTATCGGGATATCAAATGAGCTATATCGGGATATGAAATTTTGGCCATATCGCCCAGCCCTAATGGAGACTCACTCGAGCTCATGCAAAAACAGATTACAGAATTCCCACTGCCTTAATCTAAATGAATTTGGAGTGTAAATGTGATGTGATGAACTGAAATAAAATATATAAGACAAACTTAACGGAAAATGAATGTTCTGTTCACCATAATGGTAAACTGAATATTCTTTGGCTGCCAATTTACTAAAAGTTATTTATTTTTTATTTTATAGCCTCATTTGTGTTGGCATATTTTGGCACTGTAACTTCTACATTTCAGTAGTTCTTGGAAAATTGTCTCATTCCGACAGCTTCCTCAGGGTCTTTATGAAGATCTTCTGTTGCACCTGACAGTGACCCATCACCTAAAAAAAGCAAAGGTTTGTCCAGTAAAGAGAGTTTTGTGAACACTTGTACGAGCAAACCTTAATATTGAGATGAAAAAAGTAAGAAAGATTAGGAAAAAGAAAATGCTCCTGCACAAGTTCCAATGAGTCAAGTCTACAATTTTCATCACATGTATTCTCTCTGTACTTTATATTCAGTTGCTAACTGATAAAAAAGCGCTGTGGACAAATGTGTTATTGTTGTCATGTCTGATAACATATTTACGTGTACTTACAGTCTTAATGAAATGTTTTTTAATGTTTGGATGAAGTCTGCTCTTTCCCACACTCTGTAAACGCCTCTAACCAGCTTTAAAGATTCATTTGAAATGCTTAAGAAATGAGCTGCAGATGAAAGTCAGAATGAGCAGCAACACTTTTATATTTTCTTCTGCAGAACACTGAGATCCTGAGAGCTCTGCAGAAAGCTTCTGGACTTTCTCCCGATGCTGAACCAATCAAACTCCTCTCTGTGCCCAAAGGAGCTCTGGGTAACGAATATCAGATTGCTTCCTTAATGCTGTCCACTCTGCCTCTAAGAGAAGATGTCATTTATTTCCAGCTTTGGAACAAAACGATTAATCCAAACTGAATTTTCTGATTATTATTATCAGATCAGATTTTTAACAAAACTTATTCTCTTTGTCGCCGCTGCAGCTCATTCCTTCGTCCAGCGCCTGAGGCTGCAGGATAACGCAAACGGCAGGAGACAGAAGCTGTCCCAGACCAGGTCAGCAGGTGGCCTCTCAACAAGCTTCAGCTCTCAAATAAGCAAAATAAAATAAGCACTGAACTTTGTGTTTGAATGTGCTTTGATTCAGGATTCAGCAGATGAAGAAAGCTTCCTCTGGTCCTCCACACAGGAGTTCAGCCCTGAACCAGGTACGCTGTGCTCATTCGTCTGTTTTCCGCCATCATGGCTGTAGAAATATAGATTTTTGTATAAAATACTCATCAATACTGATTGACACACATTTAACAGAAATCATAGAACACTTGAACATTTAATGCTAACATGTTGCTATCTTAGTAGCTTTATACTCAAAGTACAGCTGAGACTAATGTTCACAGATCTATATTTCTCTAAACTCTTAGGTGTTTCTAATAAACATTAACAAAGCTGTCTGAGGAAATCTTATCTGTTTACACAAAACCTTTGTTCAACATTCACACGTTCTGTTAGTTTTTTTTTTTCCAGTCGCAATTCATTCACACAAGGCTGTTTTCAGTTTTCATTCAGAGGCTTCACAATTCAGTCATTCATCTGCAGCAAACACATTCAAATTTGCTCAGTTATACACCCTGGTATTCTCTGGGAAAAACACTTCAAAGTAAAAACCCTTTTTACTCAAGTCTAGTAGGCCTACTGAGTCCCAGACTCATCTTCTTTTCTTCTTTTGTATTCTTGTTTTAAAGGTCCCAGACCTAAAAGAAATCCACTGTCCCACAGTGATTTCTTGACTATAGTACTTTTAACCCCAAAGCTTTATTTATAGCGAAAATCGTTCCACTTTAACAGTCTACTCATTAGAAAGAGAGTGTTGCCAGCCACCAGGTTCTTATGGATCACAGCGGTGAGGGAGCCTCAGACACTCAGGCCCTCAACGTCTCACCCGTATTTTGGAGGGGAGGTTTGAAGTCACAGAGTTCCAGACTCTGACCGTATGGTTTTCACCTTCAGCTCAGAGCTTCCAAGTCCTCTCACGCGTGTGATCCTGCCGACAACGCCAAATTGTGGTGGGGATGAGGGTGTTCGAATAAACAGCTCAGGCAAACACTTGTCTTTCATTGAAATTTGCGAAGGAGCTCACTGGGACACACGTGGTGAACCACTTAAAGTCATGTCATCTTAAAGCATCACCCACATCTACCTTCATTGAGCCCATACCCAAGAGACCGGAGCCCTAGTGATTAGTTACATGGCAGTGTGTGGAGATGGTTCTCATGGAATTCCCATTATAAACTCCAACCATGTTGGAGTTTGTAGTGCTGAGCTTACAAGCTGAGATGTCCCAAAATGGCCACCGTACAGAGGATAAACCCTTTAGGCAACAACATGACCTCTCCTGTTCTGCTCATTTTAATAAAGTTGTGAAACTAAGACTAAGTCCTCTTGTTGTTTTTGAATATTTTTCCTTATATATTACAACCCGAACTTGGTCCCAGTCTTCTGGTCTGATCTTGATTTTTCTTCCCAGGGGAATCCAGACAAGAGGAGGTTGAGGCGAGGGGAGACTGTGGAAGTCAGCAGCCCCACAGCAAGCCTCGACGCCGCGCCCCGGCTGAGAGAGCGGCCCCTGGGTCGCTGTCACACCCTGGACTCAGGAGAACAAACACCGGAGCGGCCTGAGCCGACACAAAAAACTTCCAGCACTCCGACGCCCAGAGCCGACGCACAGCCTGACACCGATGATGCGCACTCCGCTGATGACTCTAACTGCAGCAGCGGTAGCGAGGCGTCACCACCCTCGCCATACAATGTGCCTCCTACACACAACTCAGCCAATGACTGTGAGTCACGTGACCCCACCGAGCCGTCTGACACCGACCGTCAGAGTCCCTGCCCTCTAAATGGAGAGTTGGAGTCATCCGGCGACCAGACTCATACCGACAAGGAGGCTTCGCAGTCAGAAGGCGAAGACGGCGGAGACTCCAGTCCCACCTGCCCCGCTGGCCTCCACCCCACAATCCAGACTGATGGAGGCGATCAGAGAGACGCCAACCAAACACATGGAGACGAGTCGAATCACGGAGGCGGCGACTGAAATGGAGGCGTTGTGAGGATTTGTGATGATAGAGGAGCACAGGACTGGTGAAATCTTTTGGTTTCCCTCAAAGTAAGAAGTCACACAAAAACTGAACGTCTGCCAAAAGGTAAAAAGAAAGCACACAACTAGAGATCAGACAGCGACTCTCTGATGCATCTAACCAGCTGCACCTGAAAACATTTCTTTCTACGCTTTTAATCCTGCAGAAACAAAGCAGACAGGCAAAATCGAACACGGTCAAAGAGTCGGTTCACCCAACTTACAAAACAATATATCTTCTCACTTATCCCTGCTGCTGTGTGCACAGGTCAGTTTGGTTTAAGGATCAAACCCCGTTACTCTGGATCATCCACAGAACACACTGTCAGCCATTTTCATACAAACTATTTCTTTGGTAGAAAGTAGTTGAAGTGAAATCTCTTGTGTGACATCTGTGAATTATCCAAAGTGACGTGGACGTTGCTGATAAATCGTTTAAATGTCACGTTGAACGCTGTGAGAACAAAATGCCCGTTCACCTCCGTTGTGTTGGTGTGGAGGCACAAGGGGGGAAAAAGCAAAGACCTTCATCAGTCTGAGGGCAGAAATCCCACAGACGGATACATTTCACAACCTGAACAAATAAAACCAACACTCCTCTATCTGCACCGCAGGAAAAAAAGAGAAAATGTGATTTTAATTTGGGCGTACTGACCCTTTAAAGTCACAGTGACACTTGTTTAAATGCAGTTTTCTGTGTAACACATTTCTTTTAAAGGTTTTATTACGTCACCTAATAGCAACCACAGATCTTCAAATTCCTCAGGTGACACAAAACGTCAGAAAACATTTCAGTTCTCTTATATTGTTTTATTTTGTTAAACTAAATGTGGACCAGATGAAACTAGATCAGAACATCTCCACCTGTCTCATCAAATCAAACTACCTGTCCTTCATGTTGATTTACTTTTATTCGTTGGTTTAAAGGGAAAAGAGCTTTGATGCTTTCAAAGACGCTTTATCGCAACCAAAACTACTAAAAACTGATGAAAAAGGTTTTGTACATTTCAGATCAGACATTAGGGTGAACATTTTGATTGATCATTTCCTGCATTATGTGTCAGCTCTGCATCCTAAAATCTACCAATCTACTAAAACACCATTTCACTGTGACCGGACGTTGTAGGAAACATGAACGGACTTACTCCCAAGTTAAATTCCTCCAGTCTGAAGATGTCTGCGGCCTCAGTGGCTCCTCCTCTGTCTCCTCCTCCTCCCCTCCCCTGAGTTTAAAGCACTTTTTTCTTCTTCAAGCCTTCAAAAAAAAAGAAGGAAAAAGGGATGCAAATGGACGTTATTTTAGTTTCATACTGTAAGAATGTTGCAACTTTAGTTTTGTTTTGAGTCACTCGACTGTAGCTCTGATCCGAGCACCAGACTTCATTTGAAGAACATGGTTTTTTTTTTCTTATACTTGAATACTAGACGTTTGTTTTGCTCTTCCTTCAGCATCGTATCACTCCACTTATATTTTTATTGGGATAGTTTTATGTTATTTATGTTGACGGTCGTGTGTTCAGAGAGGTTAGACTTCTCCTGAACGTTAGAATGTGATTTTTCTCCACAGACATAGAGAAAGTTAAAGGATCGCAAAGCTGTTTTTTTTTATGGCCGTTAATAACAAATCATATATTTTACTTCACTGCTAACTATTTTCAAAATAGATTTCCCTCCTTTCAACCATTGATTTTAGTTTATTTCAGAGAAAATCAGCTTGCAGAGACTTAAAACCTGCTGCAGGTAGATAAGCCCTCAGCCAAGACAGGGAGTGTCCTGACCAAGAAAGCTGCAACACATAGAACAAATAGGTTAAAAAATACCTAATAAAAAATCAAAAGAATTCTGAAAAGTCACAACAATACCGACCTATTACAGGTAAACTGCCAGTTATGAAAAATGACACTTGACTGACTAACGTGATATGAAAAATGAGAGCGTGAGCGTGTTTGTTTTATTGCATTTCAAATTTGTTACTTTTGTGCAGTCTGCTCTGTCCAAGCATCCTTGAACGCACCACAAAGGGAAAGTCTTTAAAGAATCGCTATAATGCGAAGATTTTGACAAGAAATAAAGTGACCAAAAAAAGACTGGAGGATAATTTGTATTATCGATTTAGTTAGAATTTTTTAAGGAAAAGTTATTGTCCAAAATAAAAAGGCTCCCAGCAAATTGTAGTTAAAAATAGAGATTAAAATTATTAGCTGATCTGTCATTTAGTCGACCACCTGAAAAGAAGTTGCTGCTTTTCTCTGTTTTATAAAAAATTAAAATGAATATCTGTACGTTTCACACTGTTGAACATAAAAAAGTTGTCACATTGAGATTTGGGAAATTGTGATGGACATTTTTACTATTTTCTGCCATTTAATAAACAATTAATGGATTAAAATAGAAAATAATTGAGAGAAGAATTGATTTGTAGATTTTTAGTTGTAGCTCTAGTTAAACACAAAAAAATTAGATGAACTTAGTTTTACTTGTGTGAAGAAGTCTGTCAAATATAATGCAGAACAGTAAAGTTTATCAATATGATGATCTCACATTCATTTTTTAAGACTGAGTATTGATCATATGATTCATTATTGATGGTTTTAAGTCTCTGCAAGTTGTTTTTTCTGAAACGAACTGAAACCATCGACTGCAAAACCTCCAGTTTGGTCCTTTAACGTCAGAAGACGTTTCATGTTATTTAACACAGCTACATTAAGAATTATGAGCTGCAGTACTGTATAAGTGTCACCATCAGTGTTACTGTTCACACTAATGCCACGTGTCCACTTCACTTTCTGTACGTGTTTGATTGCAGACAGTTTCGGTGAGGATGAAGCTTCGGCTCAAACTGACCTCGACCTCTTTCTTTGTGCTTTGGTCGGCGTTTGTTTCTCCTCCGATGTGATAGGACTGACCGTGACTGAGTCTTTGTGTTTCAGTGTCAAATTGAATCTGAAAGGATGTCAAACGCAATCGGAAGTCAAGTCTTAATTATTTTTGTACCACTGTTTTTATTTTCAGGTTTGGATGTTGAAAGATGATGTGAATGTGCCTTATTTAATTCACGCCCAAATAACCAATAATAAACCGCTGAGACTAATTTATATTTTTATCAGAGGTGTTTTTTTTTTCACTGAAGACGTTTAAGTAACGTTAAACATCAGCACGCTGGCAGTGTTGCTGTTTAATCAGACCACATTTCTGTGACAGCTTATTTTTATTTTACTCTGTTAGTCCAAAAAGTGCAATTGATCATGGTGCAGCAGATCTAACACACACACACACACACACACACACACACACATTGTGTCTCCCTGTTTAAAATTTCTGCAACAGTTTGTGTTGTATTTTCACAAACACACTTTAGACTCAGAAGCACAAAGCTGCGTTGCTGCACAGTTTGAAAAACACATTTTTACAAAGTGTTCATATTTAAAAGTTACTTTGACTCTTACGCTTGGGGGGAAATCAGTGCCCTGGGCCGCTATTTATGAAGCTCCTCAAAGTGCTGCTCTTAAGTGCTGAAAATTTATGAAATTTACTCCTACTCTTAAACTTAAGAATAAAAGCAAGTTATCAAATTTCTTAAACCTAAGAATCACTCTTACTCTCCCAGTTATTTAAGACAGCGGCCTCTCAAGTGGTCAGGAGTTGCCAGTAGGGCTTGTGATGGCGCTGTGGAGACGTGCACGAATATTTCAGCAGAGGAAGAATTTCTAACTTATTTGACCACACACAGTTAGTTATCTTTAATTTATTAATGTGTAGGCCTATGTCATAATGTTTTCTCTTGAAAAATGTTTATTGTTGTGTGTTGAATATAAACTCCTCTGAGGAATTTCACCATTCAATGTGAATTTATCTGAGAATATTCTTAAAGAAGGAAATCTCTTCAGTGATTGGTCCTTGACTACATCGTCATCCAAAATCCTGTTTGCGGCACAGCAAAGTGTCGTAAATCAGCACTAAGACTGACACTTAAGATTTAGTCCGACACTTCACTCGAATTAGGACTGAGATGTTTGATAACTAACAGCTTTGAGCCAAGAATATTTTTACTCTTTAGTCAGTTCTTAGCAGCGTTCTTACGAGTAATTCTGAGAAGCTTGATCTTTTTCAGTTGAGTTGAGCTCAGTTGAGGAAACACTTTACCACAAGGTCTATTTTGATCGTATCACACTTTCCTCAGCAGATGGAGTTCGCCCCGTTGTGAATAGTTATCACAATGTAACACTGAGCAAGGCTTTGAACCTCCAACTCTTCCTCGGGCTCCCACTGCTCCTGATTAGGAAGGGTTAAATGTAGAGAACAAATTCTAAGTGCTTTGCACTGGCTATAAATTGTACGGGGCCAACATAGTTGATTGTCACGAGGAGTAAACATTTAAAGTCATGTTTGGGTCCAGTATCAGGCAGTTTGGCTTTTGCAGGAAGGTTTTTAAGTGAAATACCATAATGAGAGCTGGTTGAATCCTCTGGTTGCTAAGGAAAGTATCTCATTTGGCCTTTTCTTGGCTCCTCGCTTGAACCGGAAGTCGATCAGGTCCACCATCTTGCAGGCTGTTTCCTGATTTCTGCTCTGAGGATCGAGGAGTGATCCCGTGGGAGCCACGAGCGAGGATACATGAGAGCAGCTTTCAGGGAAGTCTGCTCTCATTTTGGATATCAGCTAATGATAAATCATGACGTCACTGCAGTAAAGACAGTTTAAACTTTTTGTTTCACGCCAAAGTATTGTATTTCATTTGTTTTCGGATTCACCGTCTAGTTAAAAATCAATGTTCATTGTAGGTCTGAACAACAAAAAGACCACAAACAACTTTCTTCAGTTATTGGAGAGATTTTTCTTTTCAAGATCTGTTATTTCCCCCAATTAACTTTTGTTAGACTGTTAAAGTCAGAGAGAGAGAGAAACATTTTTTAGTAACATGTGAGGCTGATAATTCCTGCGTGTTGGCTTTAAAATGAGTTACAACATTTCAATCTGAAACATTTAGTCTAATAAATCATTTCCAATATTCAAAAGACACCATGGTCATTACTGGCTAGCTTTAAATATACAGGTGCATCACAGAAAATTAGAATATCGTGAAAAAGTTATCTCGTCACACCCCTCAGTCTTTTCCCTGTAATTTATACTAATAATAATAAAAAATGACTAATACAGAAATGAGTGGAAGCCACAAAAGGTCTCTGTATTAAATAAATTCTTTACAAGTTACAAGGTTGATTTATTTGTCGCAATCCCAATACAACAGGCTATAGAGTGAAATTGAGTTTGAAACTCCCTCCTGTGCTCTCTGCAGACAATATACATAAAAAAGCATTTATGAAAATGGTAAACGGAAATAAACTATATTCAGTGGAGCAGTGCTGAGGATGAATTAGAGTTTCAAAGTCTGATTCGGATATTCTAATATTGTAATATTGTTTTTTTTTTTATTTCCATGCACTGTAAACCGTGATCATATAGATTAAAACAAACATAAGAAGCCTGAAATATTTCACTTTTATGTATTAAAATCTTAAAGTTTCACTTTTTTGACTTAAATTGCAGGGAGAAAATAACTTTATCTGCAATTTTCTAATTTTCTGAGATGCACCTGTAGTTCAGTTCCTTCAAAGACTAAAGTCCCTGATCAGTACTTCTTCACATCTTTCCGTGATTTCAAAGGAGTCAAGGAAAGGTGTTTAGGAAGTAGACATCTTTATGTTTCTAACCTCCCGCAGCCCTGATAATAAACATCCCCGGTCCGCCTGCCCCGCCTCCCTGCGAAGAGCAGCAGCTTCCCTCGGCTCTTCTCCGGGAGCTTCCGGGGTTGTTCCCCTGCTCGGTGCATCATACTGACGATATATCAGATTAATTAATAAGATAAGACATCTGACCGGAAAGTAGTTAGAGGTGTGTTTCCAAAAGGTGAGTCACAGAGGTTAGAAATAATAATACAAACATGGAACAACAACCCGGAGCTGAATATCAGTATTTTAGCGTTTGAAAATGCTAACACGCGAAGATGTTGCCGTTTAATCGTGTTTAATGATGTTTAAGGTGGAAATAATCAAAACCCAAAGAGTAAAATCGCAGCGTTAATTGCGGGTCTTGTATCAGTTTATCCGCCAGGTGCGGAATATTTGAAATTAATGATTCGTAGCTAAAAGATTTGACAGCTAGCTAACAGCTAACGTTAGCTGCTGAACATTTGTTGTTAAAACGCCCCCGTTTGTTTTTCCCGCAACGTATCAACAGCTACTTTTAATGAAGTTAGAGGATTTACCGGGAGCTAAACGGGGCTAATTCATACAGTTTAAAGGCCCCAGACTTTGGAATAGGTGGCTGTTAGTGTTGGGATTGTTGTGCTAATAATGTTTTAAGCTAGGTTAAATATTGATGATGTCTGCATTTTTTTTAAAACCACAATGAAAGCGACAGCCAGCTGTGCAGCAGCTGGATGAAGGATTCAGGTCCTTTACTTTAATAATACTTCACTGTAAAAACAAACAAACTCGGTTACAGGTAAAAGTACTGCATTAAAGATGTTATTTGAATGTATGGAAGTATAATCAGGAACATGTACTTAAAGCATGTAAAGTAAAGTAATCAAAATCTAATGTGAGTAATATTATTATTATTACTCATGCATTAATGTCAAAAGTGGATTTTAATGTTTTAGTCGGTTGAGGTTGAACTATATTTTGTATCAGACTGCAATTTAATGATTATTCTGCTGATTAATTTGATGTTTTTTGAGAAATACTGTCACAGTTGCCCAAAACCAAAAGTGATCTCTTCTCAATCCTTGTTTTGTCTGTCTAAATCTAAAAAAATTATTCAAATCACATTAAAATAATCAAAAGGAGAAGCAGGGAATCTTCACATCTGTGAAGCTCAAATGTTTGTGCATGGCTTAAAAGTTTATTAAAATAGTTGCCAATTAAATTTCTGTCAGTCAACTAATGTACTAGCTGTTCTGATGTGTATGTTAATTTATACTCTTTATCTTTTTGTTGTGCAAAACACTTCCTTTGTAAAGTAACTGAAGCTGAAAATTAAGGGAAGTTAAAAGTAGAATATTTCCCTTTTTGAGATGCAGTGGAGCAGAAGTAGAAAATGGCATGGTGAGAATACTTAAGTACAGATACCTCAAATTTGTACTTAACTACAGTACTTGAGTTAATATACTTAGCTACTGTCCACTGGTCATATGTAGTTAATCAGTAAGTCATCCCAGCAGAGTACCAACGTAGCTTCAACATCAACATCTGTATTCCCCCTTTGTATGTAAGGAAAGTAATTGTTTTTAGAACCGTAAACTAAAAACAGGGCTAGTTTATCAGGTTCTGTTCTCACACTGGTTTGACTTTAGCTTTTTCTGAACTTTTATCCCTGCTGTGGACAGAGATGTGACCCAGAGGCGAAACAGCTCGTGGCTTCGTGGAGCAGCTGGAGGAGAAAATGCTGTAAAGCAGAAGAACTTTCAAGTAAGTTTTTATCCTCATCCTCGCTGATTGAAGCTGAACCTCGCTAAGATTCATCTTCACTGAGATGTCGGGAAACCATACTTGACTGTCTTCTGATTCTTGACTAAGTTGACATGCAGCCTTTTTTATCATGTTAAATAGTCTTTGACAAATACATAACGTATTTTTGTGCTTGTTTTTGTTTGGTTTGTGTTTATATTTATGATTTTATTTTTTCTGTGGAGCATTTCGGTTTAATATAAGTGTAAAGGGAACTTCAACAAATGACTATGTTGTAAAATTGGTTATCTGTTTTGAGCTGTGTTAGGGCTGGACAATAAAACAATAACAATAATTATTGCAATATAATTTTTTTCAACAACAATATAACAGATGTTCAATGAATATTCACTAATCACTTGAATCATACACACATTAGGAGTTCATTTTTTATTATTTATTGAAGAAAAAGGACTGAAAAAAGATTTTTTCCTTAATTAACTCGTATTTGTTAACAAATATTTTGTCATGATTGCGTCAGAATTGCTAAGTGATCCACTGTTTGGCATCAAGTCTTCTGACCATAGAGAAAAGTTTAAACCCCAGTTACCCTTCAGGTTTCTTAAACTTTAACTCAGGAGCAGAAATCAGACGATACATGATATTAGGTTCAAGAGGACGAGACGATATTGTTACGTCCCAGCTCACTAGGGGAAGGGGGACGTATGCACAAACCAGATGTACTTGGTATGTTGGGAGAGTTATTTATTCGCACAAGAGAGTTTACAAGGATTAAACAACTAAGGTTGGGAAAGATAACCAAAAGAGATCCCTCCAAAACAGAGATTACTAACTAACTCTGAAACCAAAATGGAAACAAAACCTCTCTATCGTGGGTGTCTCAGAAACAAAACACAGGGAGCGCAGCACCCCTAAACCTAATGTGCTAAACAAAGGGAAATCCTAAGCATGTAGAGTCTGTGTCCGTGTTTGCTCCAAAACGTAGCCCAACTCTGCAGACACACGGTTTAAACACAACTAACTCAAGTGTGTCTCTTAACAAAAATAAACCCTTACTGACTCTCAGTAATGAAATAAGCTGCTGCAGAGCAGACAGGTCCTCACCAACACCAACCAATCCTCAGGCGGGGATTGCACCGCCTGCTTAGCATACTGGAAACACACACAAACATAGCCGTAACAATGTTTTAACACATTTTAAAAAGACTTCAGTGATGAAATTTCACCCTCACACTACCGTCACGAGATCTCGTCACACTCCTAATTATTACGAATATGGAGCTTTCCACAAAAATCAGTGTCACTTTCTGACTTTAGCCCAAAATATTGATTATTTGCACCTGAAATTTACCGTTATAAATTTCTTTGAACATATAAATGAGTAAAAACTCCCTTTAACCTGCCTTTCTTCCTCTGTTCCCTCCGTCAGGGAAAGATGGCCTCAGGCCACAGGCTGAGAGATGTGGAGCAGCAGCGCCCCCTGCTGGATGGGGAGGAGGAGGTGGAGTGCAGTTTGCAAAGCGATGCAAAGCAGCTCTGGTTCATCCAGGACTGCTGCGGCATGGTGTGTGCCTTCATCACCTGGTCCCTGGTCTTCTTCGCCGACTTTGTGGTCACCTTCGTCATGCTGCTGCCCTCCAGGAGCTTCTGGTACGCCGTGGTCAACGGCGTGGTCTTCAACAGCCTTGCTGTGCTGGCGTTAGCCTCCCACCTCCGTACCATGCTGTCCGACCCGGTGAGGAGGCCGAGGGTTTTAAGGGTTTTCGGTTTAATGGAGGAAATCAGAAGCTGTTAGTTGCAACTAACTTGTCCGTGTTTCCTCCGTGCTCTCCTCAGGGAGCCGTTCCTAAAGGAAACGCCACCAAAAAGTACATGGACAGTCTGCAGCTGAAGCCGGGCGAGGTCATCTATAAATGTCCAAAATGCTGCAGCATCAAACCTGAGAGGGCTCATCACTGCAGGTCAGATTAACCACCTGGAGGCAGTTTCAACATGAACTGAGTTTAAAGCTGCATGTTTTTAGGGGAAACGTAATGGCAAACAATTGCCTATTTATTTGCCTATTTAGACATCCAACAGAGTCAGAGCACCATTATCATCCCGTGTTTTTGTCCACTGTGTGACTTCCCTCTTGGCTTTGGTTTCCATTAACAGCTGGGGAAAATGGCTGTCTTTAAGCTGCTAACTGTGTCTGAATGCTCTTTGGTGCTGAGCAGGTTTATGTGAGCTTGTTTGATTGAAAACACTGACGCTAAACCAGAGAGGGAAAGTGAGAAAAAACCAAACGAGGATCTAAAAGGTTCTGTAGAGCTGCAGAGTTGCTGATAATTCTCTCTGGCTTCAGCACTATGAGCAGCGCCTTCTACATCACACATCCTCATTTGTTGTCCTCTCTAAATGTTATTCATCTGTGAAAGATATAAAGTAATACTTCCATGTTCTCTATTTTTTTTTTCTTCTGCAGTATCTGTAAGCGCTGCATCCGCAAGATGGACCACCACTGTCCCTGGGTCAACAACTGTGTCGGGGAGAAAAACCAGCGCTTCTTCGTCCTCTTCACTGTAGGTTCATTTACTGTCGTGTCCTCTTGTCTGATTTTCTTTGTTATTTTTTATGTTCATCTCTGACTCCTGGAAACAAGTCAGTCTTCGTCTGCTGATTGAGGAAGCAGCCATGGTGACAAATCTGTGTGAATAGAGTAGACTGTGTTCAGTTTTGTTGTGGCATTTTTATTTGTAGTTGAAAATGTGTTTGGAGCTCAGACGCTGCACCAAGTGTTTCTTATACTGATACTTATACTTACAGATGCAGCACTGGGCCGGTCTATAGACTGCCGAGCCCCAGAACACTCCTATTTTTCCAGACTCTCTTCGTTTCAGCTCACGTGGCCACACTTAAGTGACAGAAAGCTAAATGACCCTTACACTCACACATATGACCATCTGAAGTTTCTTTGGGAATCCACTTAAAACAGTTCCCAAAAGGATAAAAAAGAATACAAAGAAACCTTCTGCAGCGCCTGTATTTGTGCACATTGGACATGGTTTCGCATCAAAAAAAAAACATTTGCACCTTTTTTGCATTCAACGGCATCTAAACTCTCTGTCACTCATGTTGGTAAATGTTACCCACGATAACAGGCTGAAACTGTATTTCCAAATCCTGTCAGACCCCTCAGACTCTTAAGAGGCCTGGTACATTTTTTTCTGTCCACAGATGTACATCGCTATAATCTCCAGTCACGCTCTGGCTCTCTGTGGATACCAGTTCGTCACCTGCATCAGTGTGCAGTGGAGAGGTGAGGCCTAAAAAAACGCTGCCCTGCTAATTTAAACTTTATATTAATTTTTTTTTTTTTATCCTCCTCCCGTTTTCCTTATTTAGTGCTGCGCATCAAACCTCAGTGCTGTTTTGGTACGTTCAGGAAAATGTCTATTTTAAGTATCAAAAAATGGCACTTAAAACAAATGTTGGCCTCAGATGTAAAATTCATCTTTGATCAGAAAGCTGCTGATTCTTTTTGTTCTTGTACAGGCTTGTGTAAAAGCTAGTTCACTTTACTGTTGCTGTGTTTTTCTGCGTGCAGAGTGCAGCGATTTCTCCCCTCCCGTGACGATGATGCTGATGATCTTCCTCTGCATGGAGGCCCTCCTCTTCCTCACCTTCACAGCTGTCATGTTCTGCACTCAGCTCCACTCCATCTGCAACGACGAGACGGTGAGCGCATGAACTTCTGCGTGTTCTACTGTATATTAAATAATAGTTTATCACCGCCCCCCTGTCTGTCCCTGTGTGTAGTGAAGGTGTGTGTCTCTGTGTGTAACGACCTACTTTAATTATATTCCACACAGTAACGTTGTTTACAAGTTTGTCTGCATGTTAGATGTTCGCAGCAGATTACTGAATTATTTAAGTCTGTGGATAATATCTGTGTGTAACCGGGTTGTGTGTCTGTGTTTTAGGAGATCGAGCGTCTGAAGAACGAGAAGCCGACGTGGGAGCGTCAGACTCGCTGGGCGGGGCTGAGGTCAGTGTTCGGAGGGCGGCCGTCGCTGCTGTGGATCAGCCCCTTCGCTGGACTCAAACTACCGTCCCTTCTCCCGAGGCGCACCTGGAAGGGCGGGGCGGAGTTCTCCGTCTGACCAGCTGTCATTCAGACACTGCACAGCGAATCCAAACAAACCACAGCGGCGGTGTTTCATGCTGCTGATGAACCTGCAGAGACCCGCTGGGTTTGCAGAGCGATCATCTCCTCAGCGGTTTGTTTTTACCTGGTGGCTGTTTCTGAGCCCGAGAAACCAGGTTCAGACTCTGCTGCAGTGCCCCGAAGCCACATGGTCTCCCTCTCTAAGGTCAGACTTACCTTCCTGTTAGGTGGGGGGCGGGCATCATCCCGACGGTCAGAATGATGCTCCTGGACGTGTGGAGAATCTTTGGACAGAGTTTTATCCACCAGAATCAGACTGAACAGATTCAGAGTTAGAGTCTGAATTAATTTGTTTTTAAATGTGCTCATTGAGATGCTGGATCTTCTGAGAGCAGTTACTGCCCACAGAAATCATTATGTGATTCATCATTTATCATTATGTGAAATCACTTTGAAATCAATGAAATTAAATATCATAAATTTATTAAAATGATTTTTCCTGTTGATTTAAGTGACACCATCTGGTTAAAGTGGCCCTGTGGAGATTTCTTGTTGTGTTCAGTGTTTCTCACCAAAATGTATTGCGTGGATCCTTGAGGTGCAACAAAAATGTTCAATGTCTTTTCTTTCTCTGAAAAGCCGATTACTCGAAGTATTCTGAAGAATAAATTCAGTATTTTTAAACCTGGGCCGTATGTTCACATAAATCTGGTGTCAAAATGACTATTAGGTGCAGAAAGATTTGGAATCTGTGCAGCAGGTTGCTTCAGCCAGCTGCAACATATAACTTTGGGAATGTTTCCCCTCCGTCAAAAGAGGCAATCTGTTGCAGGAAGATAACGGTGGAACTGTGAGTCAGTTGGAGAGAAGTTTGTTATGTTAGGAAATAAAATTGTATTTAATTTTTTTATGCAGCTCCTCTACAACAAACTCCTCTCTCAGCTGCCGGCTGACGCATCTTCTGCACAGACTCCAAAATGTTTTGTACCTTAATCAAAATATGTGAAAATAGAGCCCAGGTTTAAAAATACCAACATTATCCTTTAAATCCTGTATTGTTTGCATCCGTACTCACTAGCGTCCAGTCGTCTTCTTCGTCTTCTCTGCCTTTTGTTGACACATCGTGTTACTTCAGAATACTTTAACACACGGCGGTGCATGAGACAAACAAAGCTAAGGTGTAAAACACTACAGGGAACCTTTAAGAGACCATGTTATAAAATTAAAAGCATGCTAAAAATAATCAAACCACTTTTTTTGCTTTCTTACAAGTAATATGAATCAAAGGTTTTGTCTTTCCTTGAAAAAGTCATATTTGTTTTTCACTTTTGCTGACGTGTTTCCTCAGGATAAACCCATCAGATTGGGCCTAATGCAACAACTGTTCCCTTCTCATCCTAAACGTCTCTTACTTTTGTTGTTCGTTCATGTGAGTGGTCTTAGTCGAACCTTCTTTACTGCGCAAAAATGTCATAAATGTCTTGGTTCAACCTGATGAGCGACTCCTTTAAACCTTCAAATGGTTTTCAAAGACAGCCGGTTCTGCGCTGAAGTTTAGTTCACAAAAAAAGTCAATAGAACTTATTTATTAGAAGTTTTGCTTTCAGACATTAAAAGAAAAAGGGAAAATGTTGTTATGCCAAAATAAAATAATGCCATTAAAATCTAAAATAAAATCCTGTTGTCAAACCTTTTTATACATTGAGAGCGCATCACACTGATTATTGTGTCCAGATTGAAATATCTTTACATTATGTGCCATTCATTTAAATCAGAAATGTATATTTTTCACAAAAGTTCATGTGAATCTGAGTTTTTTTTTGTTTTTTTATGCCCCTTTGTTTCCAGACACTGAATAAATCGAGCTCCTCTCTACCTCTTTAAAGCATCGCAGCTTTGTTTTTCCTCCTGGTCGAAATCTCTGACGTGGTTAAATTTACTTGGGCTGTTCCTGCTCCGCAGAGGATGAACCCTTTAGATTTCAAACTCATCACCTGTTCTTTAGCAACACCCTCAGGGCAATCTACATGTTTTGCTGCACTGAGAATCACTGGATAACACACATAAGCATCATAGCATATTATTTCTATGCTGCGGTTGTTAGCCATGCTAGCAGCGTAGCTAACAGGGATGACTGGATTGGTCAGTCAGTCCTCCACTTTGGTCCAGGCTGAATTAACTGTTTGCAGAGGCAGTCCGAATGCCTATATTTTATACACCTGTGGCCATGGAAGTGATTGGAACACCTGAGTGTCCTAAAACCTTTGGCAGTAGAGTCTACCTGCTAAACAAGAGCATGTTAGCATTTAGCAATTAGCTCAAAGGGCCAGTTTGTAAGGACAGCCACATAGAGCTGCAGGCATGGTTGTTGAGTCCCTGTTTTGGGTCTTTGTGAAGTGTCTCAGGTGTCTCCTGACCCCCCTCTCCCCTTAGATGTCTTGAAAACCCTAATTTCTAAATATATTCACTTCTGATTACGTCAGGGTTAATCACAGTTCGGCAGTTTAAGGTATTGGGAAGCTGTTTCTTCTTGCTTGTCCCTCATAGTGAAATTATTTGGCCCCTGTGTTGTCAGACCTTTGTTCCCTCATTCGGTCCCTCCATCTGTGAAGGCAGCCCAGTTTTCCCACCGACAGAGGCAGCAGTTTGGTGCCAGTTAATCATTTCTGATCCCTCCACGCTGCCTCACAGACTCGACCCTCTACACCTTTCATTTAGAGAAGAGGTCTCCATCTGTGTAGACATGTTTCCCTGCTTAATTCTTGTCCTGGTGTTTTGGGGCCCGGTTGGCGGCGGGCCCCTGACAAACCCCCACCCCGACATGACGGACCAGGAGCTGTTCTGGGGCAGCGACCAGTACGACTTCTCCGTGGTGCTTCCTTCTGCAGGGTTGGAGTGTTTCTGGCACTTTGCTCACCGCGGAGAGAGATTCTACCTGAGCTTCATGGTGAGAATCTGAGGCCTCAACACGTTTCTCTCGACACGAGCAGGTTCATAGCGTTAACTTCATTATTAAAGACCTGAAAACAATATTTCAGGCTCTTTAAAGTTATTTCGTATGTAGTGTGTAGTAGTATTTTTATTTTTTGTTATTTTATGTAAGTATACATATATTTACATTAAGTAGGTTATTTTCCTATATAGTAGACTTTAGTAGTATTTTATATGTAGTATTTTACATATGTATCTACAAATAGTAATGTATTTTTATATACTTAAATAGAATATATGTATTTTAAACTTATATAAAGTTGTTTTTACACATGTAGTGGCATTTTTAATGTATTTTTTCTTACATTTTCACATACTGTAATAAGTAGTTTTTTTAATATAGTATAGTTGTGTTATTACATGTAGTAATCTTTTAAATACAGTCTGTGGTCGTACTGAATATATATTCAAATATAGTACTTTTTTTATGTACTGAAGTAGTATTTTTAAATATAGGCTTGATATTTATTCACGTACAGTAAGTTATAATAGTATTTTATATATATTCTGATATACTTTAGTAGGTTGTGGTAGTATATTACAGTACTATCTTCCTCTGAGTACCATGAATATTTCATGTCAGCCTCATCAGCAGTCGTGAACATCACGTGTATCCCCCTCTGGACCAAAACATTGTATTTGACAGAATTACAGTTTGTCACGTGATCAAATCCTCAACCATAAAATCCACATGTTTCCTAGAGTTTCCAAGTGTAACTCAACACACTGTCTCTGTTCCTGCTGCCTGTCTGATGTCTGTCTGTAGGTCCAGTGGGTGACGGGAGTCGGCCATGACAGACACCTGTCTGTCAGCGTGAACGCTCCCAGCGGTCTGTTAGTGTCGACTGTTGATGATGCGAAGGGTCAGATCAACTTTGAGGCCGAGGAAACAGGTAGCTTTTTTGACCTTTAATTATTAAATAAGGGCGAGGCTGCCACAACACAAAAAAAGCACGACATGTTGGGATGTTTAAAAAGGGAAATTTAGAAAAACAGTTACTGACATTGAAATTGTTTTCTGTTGAGCAACCTAAAGAAAGTTTAACACCAAAAGGTTTGTGCTGTTTTAAATCACCCGGAACTAAAAATGACATGAGATGTGAGTCCTAGTTAGACGCCTGTCCCTTTTACTGGCCTGGTTTCACTACATGTTTTATTTGTTTTAATAGAAGTTCTTTGGATGAGCAAAGCCCACCAGGTCACCTGCTTGAGCTGCTTAGAACGTGCACACAAACATTAATGTTAAAAATTTGGACACAGACTATCTGACAACGTGTAGCAGACATCGTTAGATTGGTTAGATTCTCCACAAATCCCTGGTTCAGTTTATTTTTATGGAAACAAATTAGATTGATTGGTATGTTAAACAAGCAAGATAAAAAATATATTTATACTGGTTAAATAAACAATTTGATAGTAATCTATTTCACATCCTTGCTGAGCGAGAGTTTTGTGCAAAAGGAACTAGACACCTGTCCCAGACGTAGGCAGGTGAGTTCAGTGATTGAAGCAAATAAAACCTCGGGCTATTTATTAAAGTGTACTTTACCTGAGCACTTCCATCTTCTGTTACTTTATACTTCTACTCTACTACATTTCAGAGGGAAATATTGGACTTCAACCTTTTACTGTTCAACTGTTACTTTGCAAATTCAGATTGATGATATAAAATATAATAAACACAGAAATTATGATGTATTCATTTGGAAACAGGCTTTATTGATCCATTGGTGATATTAACAAGCTGCCCAGCAGTGCAGGAAATAAAATGAGCTCACCAGCTGCGACATTAAAGCGATCAACAAATTAATGCTCCTCTGCTCCTGTTATCAAGCAAAGCACAGTCAGTGTGATCTCTATGATGCCATTATACTCTGTGCCTTTAGTCGTCCTCCCTTGTTGTGTGTCTGTCCAGGTTTCTATCAGATGTGTTTCAGCAACTTCCACAACCGCTTCGGCGCCATGCAGGTCTACCTCAGCTTCGGCGTTTATTACGACGGCTTCCAAGACCCCGACAAGCGCAAGGAGGAAGAGAAGAAGAAGAAAGAGGAAGTCAGCAAAGACCTGAACAACACACTGAGCGTCATAGAGGTGTGCACAAACACACACACACAATACTGACATAGTTACACACACATAGTCTTCATACCATTGCTTTTATTCAGTCAGTACCACACCACTGAGTAGTATTGGTAGTAACATCTGTAATAGTACTAGTAGTGGTGGTTTTAATAGTAGTAATGTGTTGCTGTGTTGTAATTAGCAGGAATAACAGTTATCAGCTTCAGACTTGTTATTATTGCTAAGTTGTCACAAGAGTTTCTTTCTAGCACCTTTAATACACAAAAAACTTACAAAAAAAAATTACAGTATGAAGTAAAACATCAGTAATAATAGCACTAATAGTAGCAGCAGTGAATATTAATAGCTGAAATAGTATTAGTAAATATTTGAATGGTTGTAGTAGTAGCCTAGCCGTAGTTCTTATTATTGATTATGTAAAAGTTTAACAGTAGTTATACTAGTAATGGTAGTAGAGTCTCCTCACAGGGCACTTATAATACACAAAGACATTTACAGTATGAAGTAAAACATCAGTAATAATAGTACTAATAGTAGCAGCAGTAGTAGCTGGTAACGGCAGGGCTGAAGTTGTAGTAATTGTTGTATTTTATTGCTGATACCTTTTGATGGTATTAGCAGCAGTTACAGTGGTAACTGTAATAGTGGTCACACTAGTATGTGGCAAAAGTAGTAGTACCTATAAATGTACTGGTAATGGTAGTACTAAGATTTCTAATAGATGCTGTTGAAGTCATACTGGTAGTTGATCATGACGATGGTTTAAGTAGGTAGTAGTTCTAGTAGGAGTAATTGTACTTACATGCTGTTATGTTAAATTTAGAGTAGTACAATACTAGTATAAACATTAATTTTGGTCATAGTATGTTGCAATGCTAGACATAGCTGTAGTAGTAAAGGTGGTACTAGTTGTTATAATACTAGGTAACAGTATTGGCTGTAATTGTAATGTTAGTAGCACAGATTTAAAAAGTAGTAGTAAAAGTGGTACAGTAATGACAGTAGTGACATTAATTATTTGCTAGTATTAGTAGTAGTAATAGTAGTCGCAGCAGTGGTAGAGTGTTGATGGTATTTGTTGTATAATTTGCCATAACAGTATTAGTAGCTGTAATAGAAAAGGTAGTACTGCTTGTTGTCATATTATTTTTAGCTGTGCAATTACAGTATATTAAATAATAGCAGTAATAGGCTAATAGTAGCAGTAAGTGTAGTAGTAACAGTAGCATTAGTAATACTGGTAGCAACAATAGTATTTGTAATAATAACAGTCGCAGTAATGTTTGTAATATCTGTATTTTTCTGTGTTCTGCTTTTGCAGGATGCGAGTCACAAGGTGGAGAAGTACGTCTTCCACATGTTCCGCTACTACAGCTTCGGCCGCATGAGGAAGAGCGCCGACTACTTCCTGCTGCTGTCCAACTCGCAGTACATCACCTGGTGGTCGACGGCCCTCAGCCTCCTCATCGTCACCTCCGGGTACCTGCAGCTCCTCTTCCTCAAAAGACTCTTCATCACTAAGACCTCAGCAGAGGAGGAGAAGCCCCGCTGCTGACCGACTCTTTGACTGTCGGGATGCATGTGTGAGGGTAGAGAGCACATTTTTCTTCCTGGTATTGCATCTGTGTACTTGTGTTTCTTCACACGGTTTAAATAAACTTTACTGTTTGATGATCATGTGATGTTTTCTTCAGAGCAGTAAAACAGCCAGCAGGTGGTTAATTTCTTGAGCCCTTTATGGAGATAACAAAGTTGCGGACATGCTCTTGTTTTCCTTTAAGGCTGCATGGGGTTTAATTTTCGGTTTGAAGGTAAACACAACAATAACAAAAAGGCAGAGAAGGCGAACAATGATGTGGGAAAAACGTATGTGTGAAACCAGATCTGCTTTGACATAGACCTCACTTGGCCTGTCTCTGTGGAATGTGGGCAGCACTGCATCAGTACGTCAATCCTGAGAAGCTATAAAGATTCTGAGTGGATGCTTTATGACTTGATCATCAAGCATGTTGTTACTGTAACTGGTAAAGTATGTTTAAGTGTGTACTTTCAATACATACACTACAAACACAATACATAAAAACAAACACTTTTTATACACTGCATGGTCAAAAATACACAGACAGCTGAACATTACATCCATATGTGATATGGATGTAATGGAATCATATTTGTGCCAATGCATTCAAACAAATCCTCTTAAAAATCAGTGCGTCAATTCAATTTGTGAGAGAATAAAAGTAACTAAAACAAACAAAAAAAATTCATCTAAAAAGTCAAACACTTGCAAACAAACTTTTCCGTTTTTGGTAAGCTGACAAAACACTTAAGTTCAGGAGTGGTGTTGTAAAAACATCTTTGGGTTCATGATATTCCTCATGCAAAAAGACAGGATTTCGAACGCATTTATTTTGTTTACTACTACTACTCTAAGGCCGCATTCACACTACTGCGTTTTTGTTTTAAAATGGAGACCTTTTGCTGTGTTTGCTCCTCCCGTCCAGACTAAAAGAAGACCTAAAAGGGAGAAGTTTGAAAACTCTGCCGACTTTTATAACACTCACGATTGGCTCCCTAATTACTTATAAAGTCATGCAAATCAGAAACAGGATGCTGCTGACAGAGGTTTTGACAGTGTATTTTCATTAAAATACTTTGTACCATGCAAATAACAATTATAGCCTACACTTGTACACTTGTGCACCGTTTACCTTTACAATTCCCAGTCTGTTTTCTGCCACCACAGCCGCTTTTTACTCCCCTGTTACATTCAGTAACAGTTATCTGGTGTGGTTCTTCCTCTGCATTACTTTATTCTTTCACCAGATCTTCTGTAACTATGGAATAGATCTGCTTCATGTTTACACTTGTACGCACATGCCAAGTGTAGGTCTATATGAACGGCCACTAGATTCCAGTCGATTTAATATAGATGGAGATCATCTCTGATATGCAGCTATAACGCTGGTGTGGACGGAGATCGCATTTGTTTTAATTCTCCATTTCTACAACTACAACGGAGTGTAAATGGGGCCTAAGCTCACACACTCTACGGGAAGAAGAATGTGTCCGACTTGTGTTTTTACACCCCACCCCTTGACTGACATGATGTCAGTGAAAGTCAGCTGCAGTCGTGCAGACGGGTTTTTCAGGGGCAAGTGAGTGTTTGAGTGACAGCTCAGTGCCACAGACGTTGTTCAGTGCAGCAAGCTGTTTTCACAGCCCAAACAATGGAAACTTTACAGGAAACTGGATTGCTACAAGAGTAATGAAGTATGGATCATATGTTGTCTGAGCTGTAGCCTACTACCAGTTTGGATGAAA
>JAPMOB010207417.1:0-19682 GCA_029875015.1 Lepomis gibbosus
TAGATAGATAGATAGATAGATAGATAGATAGATAGATAGATAGATAGATAGATAGATAGATAGATAGATAGATAGAGAGAACATTGAACCTTCTTCCAGCTAACTTCAGTGTCTCTCACATGCCTTCTGGCTAACTGTAGTAAAGCTAAGTCTCTCCAACCTCAACATCTAAAGCTTCTAATTCCTTCAGAACTGTTGTAGGTCGGCTGGTGACCTACCTCACTAGTCTCTTGCACGCTCACTCAGTTTTTGAGGACGTCCTGCACGCGGCAGAATTACAGCTGTGCCACATTCTTTCTATTTCTCAATCTTTGATTTACTGCAAGGGACGTTCAGTGACATAGAGTGCTCTCCTTTTCTACATGGTGCTTGTTTTTCCAATGTACAAACTCGCTAAAAAATGGACCTTCCACATTGGTGTATTTAAACTACAATCGAGTGAAACCCCTTGACTACACACAGGTGATCCCCACTTAACTAATGACTTGGCTTTTAAAACCAACTGGCAGCACCACTGATGATTTATTAACATGTGTATTATTAAAAGAGGTAAATACTTATGCAAACATGTTTTTTTTGTGTTATATACTGTGTTGTATACTTATAATCATATTAAATCAATTTGTAGAGATGTGTTTCACTTTGACTGTAAATATTTTTTCTCTGTTGATTGGTGCTAGAAAAGCCACATTATATCCACTTTGACTCAGTGTTGTAAAACATTAAAAAATGAAAACTTCTAAGAGAGATGAATACTTTTTTATAGACAGTATAGATATATAGATTGACAGATACAACATGGCTCACCTGTGCATGTTGATGCCGTGTTCTGTATCTGTGAACACCAGCAGCCTCCTACATTCCTCTCCCCACACTGCACCACTCTGCTTTGTGTTCTCCTCTGCTGTGACAGCTTTGGCCTTTAAGCTCGGCACTGTTATCACTCGGGCTTCACATTTTAACAAGAGCGTCATTAACGTCATCTTGCTGAGAGTTCTGTCAGAGTGACTGACAACTGTTTTGACACTCTCTACCTCATCGACTGCACACACACATGCAGTTGGAGGGGTGACTTACAATAATGCAATACTAAAAATGTCAGCGGCTCCATTTAACTTTATTGGTTTTAAAGCCAGTGGCTAAGGATTTTTTTATGGCCCACTTTCTTAAATATCTTACGATGAGATAGTGCAGTCTAAATTGTATTATACATTATAAACTTCTACAAGTATATGGCAGCAGCTACACAGGAAATGTGAAGCACACACTTTATGGCACACAATTCAATGTAAATGCATGTGCAGATAATCTCCTTATCCTCATTTGTGGACCACTGTATGCTTACACAGTTGGGCAATGACCATGTTGGCCAAATGGCCTTCTGTCTCAAACATAACAGTCCCTTTCTGTTTACCTTTAAAATGCCAATATATCTGACACATGTCGCTTCTGAGCATAGCTGTGAACTGCACATTCAGTGAACTTTAACCCCACATTTCTGGCCTGCGAGCCATAATCCAACGCCATCCCAAACCTTTTGGTTTCTAATATGCCTACTGTTCTACTATTATTATTATTATTATTATACCATATCTGAAATTACAGTGTAATGGGATGCTGATGTTTTTTTTTAACATAAACCTGCCAATCTCAGAAGATTACAGCCACTTAGGAGGAAAGTTTCTGTGTTGAGGTAGTTCTGCACTTTTGTAATAAATTTCTAATATCTCTTTTTCATTTATGTACTGTATTATTGTAAGTCTGTCCAGCAGTACCCACCAATGAACAAGGCTATAGAATCTCATTTGACCCTGAACATATGTGACTTTTGAAAAATAATGATAAAACAAGATTGTCATCCATAATCCGTAAAAATAATCCCAAAGCAGGCTTCATCCCATTTCACCAACATATTTACCATTTTACTATGAAGAGAACTCAGATTCCTAAAGAACCCGAAATTAACTGCATTGTGCATTATCATGTAATAATGGATGTTTCCAAAGTCTGATAGAGTAGGGAAAATTGAATTCTGAATATTTCATAATGCATAGCACCATCTTTGTTGAGGAAATTATTTAGGGATAGCATGCTCATTTGCAGAATGGATAAAGGTTCATTGCGAGGCACCAGAGTGCAGTAATTGGAAATCTCCAGTGATTCAACAGAGTCATTCAAAGATGAGTATGTCTACTCGATAGCTGTGCATCCAGTAACCCATTAATCCCCCGTCAGACACCAAAAAACAATCAGCTCCATTCCAAACCTATCAAGCTGTTGCCACATAGGTTATTTGTGCCAAATATAAATCACACTTATACGACAAATGTGACAAATGTGCAAACGTGCAAATGTGCTTTTTTTCTGCAGATGAGCCCTGCTTCAGCCACTGCCATCACAGCCAAGAAATGGTAACTCATGCACAGACTCACCTGATATTTAAAATGCAAAATTGCTGCATTTAATATAAAAATGCATGGATTCTTTAGGCAATGTGAGTAAACACAGTGTTCAGAAAGGTACAACTATCAGATACTGATATCAGTATCAGGCAATGATAACAATTTTAGTGCATTGTGAAATAACATCAACAACTGAGGAAAACAAAACAACCAAACAACTTAAGGTTGGATAAATTACACACTTATATAAACACTCTGACTGGGATGTAAAAGAATAATTTTGTCGCCTCTAGAAAACATATGAAGAAATGCCAGTTTTGAAAAATGTCATCTTTAAAAGGCAAATCTAAATGTCAGAGAGACAGATACTTTACACATAGAGAGCACTGCCTTCTGGGCGTAACACAGAAAAGGCGTGAGAATAATATTTTTTCCCAGTTGAAATGAACTGCAATTACCCGGCATCAAGCATACAAAGCAGTACACTCACATTCAGACTCACATAGCCTGGAGAGGAGCGTGGTCACTGTTCGCAACGTTACTCAGGAAATCAAAGAAAGAAAGCACAACAAATGTCACAGGGAAAAATAGAGATTTTACAATGTTAGAATGTGCTATATGCTACTGAGATGTAATGAATTTATTTTCAGAAATGAGCTGAAATTATTAGCAAAATAATTGGCCACATAATTCAGGCAAAAATACCAAACAATTATTGTTGCTTTTTTTTCTTGTATATAATATAGTAGACATCTTTAAGTTTTGGACATTTGGTCAGAAAAACAAAGCAATTTGGAGATCTTTTAAAATATTGTTATGGGCATTTAAAAATAGTTTCTGTTGCATTCATATTCAGAAATGATACTACAGTATACTTAATTAAACTTTATTATAATTACCTTTGTGTAATTATGATCATTCATGCACTTGAATGAAAAAAACATGGCGACACTTTTAGTATAGTAAGTATTTAGTATTATTAAGTATTTTTTGATGTACAATATTTGTCAAACACTTGGATAACAAAACATTTCCTGTTAAGACATGTTTTATGTTCTTTATTATTACAATATTACAATATTCTTTGTTTTACTATATTGTCAATCATTATCTGACATGTTGCTTTATACACCATCCTCCACTTAAGAGTGCCCACAAGAGCAGTTGACAAATAAATAAACACTTATATATGCTTACAAATACGTTATACTGTGTTATAAAACATTTATTAAATAGTGTTTATTCATTCTAAATAAGAGGGGATAAGCTTAAGTGTTACTAAATATATTTTACTCAAAATATGGAAATCACTGCAGCTAATTGATTCCTCAAAGCTCACTGTACAGCTAAGATGTTTTGTAACATGTTGCATGCAAGTGTGTGTAAATGTTTATTTCAGCATGCGTATGTTTGTGTAATCTCTATCTTGTTTATTTGTGCACAGGTGAGAGTTTAGCTTACTGGCTATTGGCATGGGGTCACAACTCTTGCCCAGAAGAGAGCAGAGATAAGGCAAGAGTTGAAGCAAGCCCTGTTTGGGTTTAAATTTTGCATGCTGGTGAATGTCACTTTCATGAATAAGGAGTAAAGCCTTCCTTGGTCCTCAATTTGTTTTTAAGTTTGTCAGAATGGACAACGTCAGCACTTCCCAGTGGGGGCAAGGAGTATGAGCAGAGGCCTGAGTGGGTGATTCAACCCCATTTTAATCATCAGCAGGGCTTCTACAAGTAAGTAGCTGAAAAAAAGCAAAAGGAAGAAGAGGACGACCAAGTGGAGGAAGGAGACAATTGAGGTCCAAGTAGAGATGAAGAGAGCGGGAGGGAAGAAGGAGGTATGGAGACAGCAGAGACGGAGTCAGGGAAAGCGTCGCAAGGTGAAAAAGACAAAGACTCGTCTGTCTGATCTCTGTCCCTGCTGTCCCAGGTCGTGTGTTTTTATATTAATGGTTGAGGTCATGTGTCAGGTCAGGGAGAGCTACTCTTTACTCCATGGCTGGAGGGCACCTTCAACCCACAGGGCATTTAGGTATCTCTTCAACCCAACAGAGAACCACCGGGCTCTTCTCTTTGCATGCAAATGAGACAGGAACAAATCTCCCGTCACTTCTGGGGCTCAATGTCCCAAAGTGCTTAACACTCTTCCTGTCAACCCCCCACTCCAGCTGCTTCAAAAACCCCTCCTGCCCTTCCCTCATTCCTTTTTCCTGCCTCTTATGTTCTTTAAATGAGCTTTCCAACTCCACTTCTTTCTCGCAATTCAATTTTACAAGGCCATTATCCCGGGTGTAATGTGGAGGTTAAATATATCGGGGCAGACGTTATGTGAAAATAATTAGTGTTAATGAATAATGCACTCATTCAGCTGATGAAGGATGGTTGTCAGGGTAATGGAGTGCAAGGGAGGGGCCCCTCTGATAAATGAAATTAAAATATTTAAACACTGTTTTACGATATTACTGGGTCCTCACACTCTTTCCCTGTTACCTACTCGCTACATGGAGCAGGCCGGCCTCTATGTGACATGACAGGTGTGCCATTACTCATGTACGGCATCTGTCTCGTCAAAGACGGAGCCCAGATCCAAGGAGGAAACGTCCCTGCACCACACTTTTTCAGTACCTTACACCACAGCTAATCATCGCTGCCCTGATAATCACTTTGAGGACATCAGAGATGCCAATTCTATCGACAGCCTCTGCCTGTCTGCCAGACCATATTTCGTTCCCTTTATTTATTGCCAGTGCGCTCATTCAGCCTCTTACGATCTCATTCTGAACCCATTGTGTGACAATGAAGAATGTAGGTTTTAAATCGCCCAGTTTACAGCACCCTCCCAGCCAATTGGCCTTCTCGAATCAATAATAGTGGTGGACCAAGCGCTCTGTGACTGAAATGGTAAAGCATCAACACCATTTGATGGTTAGAGGGTAAAGGAAAGTGCCTTTGGCAGGGGACAGATATCTCATGAGATAATAATGCATATTGCTCAGTGCTTTCTAGGGTTTGATGACATTTCAGATCACCCAATTTAATAAAAAGCATCCACTTCCTCTGACTTTCTAGCCATTCTAGTACCAGTTTTGAGATAGGCTATGTCTCTGAGATTTCTGCCACCAGTCCAATACAATGGAAGTGCTCACGGTGCTAAAAATTATATTTAAAAAAAAAAAAAATCGACAGCAACTTGCTAGCAACTCTGTGAGGCTGTACATAGGCAACATGCTAACACTTACAATGCTAACATTCCCACGTTAAATAATAAATGCTTACTGTGTTCATCTTAATTTAGAAGGCTAGCATGCCACCATTTGCTGATTAGCACTAAACACATTAAATCAGAGGCTAATGGGAATGTCATTAGTTATTCAGGTATTTCGACATAAACAAAAGTCTTGGACTAACTGAAATGTTTGCAATCCAATCCAATTTTATTTGTAAAGCACATTTAAAAACAACCAGGTTTACCAAATTGCTGAAATTTTGACTTGATGATGGCACTAGATGAAACTTTTAGACCACTAACAATATTAGCATTCATCCTTAGGGGAACCTGAATGTGTGTGTCAAAATTAATGGCAGTCCAACCAATGGTTGCAGAGACATTTCACTCAAAACCACAAATGTTAACCCCATGGTGGCACAAGATGAAAAGTCAGAGGATCAGTAAAGCCATGGGGATTCATCCTCTGTAAATTTTATTTGCACCGCCTCACAGAGATAGTAGCATGGCTGTCGAATTCTAGTGTTGTTTGAATATAATTTTTAGCGCTGCCCTGTTTCATGTTTTCTGTTTTACTTTGTAGTTGTCTGCCTCCAGTGTTGTCTTATTTTACTTCCTGTGTACGTGTCTCATTCTCCTGATTGTCTTCACGTGTGCCTTGTTACCCATATATAGTGGTTGTCTTCGTTTTGTTAGTTGTGTGTTCATTGTTCTCCACAGTATATGGCTACTACCAGTGTTTCCTGTTTCTAGTCTTCGGATCATTCCCTGAGTTTCCCTTTGAATGTGTGGATTTATTTTTCTATTTATGACTCATGGACTTCTCACCAGTTTCCTAATTTAGATCACTGTACTTTATTTTAAATGCCTACCAACTTCACTTGTAAGATTCATCCAGTTTGTTAATAAAATCTCTATCAATTATCCCGCCATCTACTGTGTGTATATCCGACTCTAGTGTCAGCTCTACAGCTGACTGTAACAGTGTGAACCACAAATGAAACTACATTCACTTCCATTTTGTTTGCTGTGCAAAATCAATTTAATTAAATTCCAACACCACTGTAGTCAAGTGGAAGCAGAAATCTAGATCTCTAATAACCTGGGCAAATAAAACAAACTATTGTGTAGATACCACTTCAGGTAACAATTTTTTAACATTTTTTTGTGAAATGACCCTTTCAAAAAAAGATGAGAGAGACAGATATGTCCTGTTAAATCCAAAAGTGAGATATTAACATTTCTTAGCAAAAAATAATGTCAAATTGGATCTCAGATTGTTACAAATCATGCAGGTCTTTAAGTCAGGCTTATGTTCAGTTTTCACAGGACAATGGGTAGCTGTTATTAAACTAGGCACTGAAGTGTGCTGCTCTTTCCCTGGGGCTTAGCAGAGACACACCATACCCAGGCACATCAGACAACTTTCTTTTATTAAGCTCATATTTTGCAGATTGGCGCCATATACATTTGACTTGTAAAACAGACCTAATTACAGGCCTGTAGTATGCAAGCCACACATCAAACAGTAAGTTACAGTAAAAGCCTATGATCTTGGTCGCCTTCTCTCTCTATTTTTCTCCCCTCCCTTGCGTCCGCACACCAGAAACACTGATTATAACAGGGACATTAAAAGGGAATTACAGCGAAACAATTTACACTTAATGTTGCAGTCATATGAACAGGGAAGAAGGATGGACAAAGATATAGCAGTATTAATAATACATGCTTTAATTAAGCAGCTGGGAATGCATAGAGCAGGATCAAGGCACTAGAAAGAGAGTGGGAAAGCAGTGAGAGAAAGCTGAAGGAAAAGAAGTGAGAATGAGAGAGCCAATGACAGAGAAAGTGTAAAACAGAGTAGAGGGTAAAACGTGGAGGAGGGAGTAGGATAAGAATATGTTGCTGTGGGTTTTCTGCACACTGTGATTCATGGGCAGTAAATATGCAAAGCCTGATGGCCATAAGGCAATCAGAGGAGCGCCACTCATCTACACGTTGCACAGTGGGCTATAATCCATCTGAGGGGCAAGGAATAATGATACCAGGAAGCAGGAATAAGAGCAGGGTCTGTTTATTACCTCAGACAGATCCATAATGCATACAGATGTGAGGGAGGCACACAGCAGCCTCTGGCCAGAAAACTGCATTGAAAAGTACAGACAGTAATATTGTTTTTAGTATAATGAAAGACAATCTGATTTAAGCACCTATTAAGGCATATAAGTCTGCTGTCATAAACTTTTAAAACAAGTGCTAGAGCTATAATGACTAGTGACAGGGAGTGTAGAAGGGCTGAGATGGACAGAAGAGAAGGAACAGTTCATCCGACACCCCAAAGGCATTAGTGAGGTCTCCTGTAAATAATTTGCATATGGCAATATGGATGTACAGTTAAAAGTAAGGTTATAATTTGATCCAAATATGCACACATAAGACCTTCGTCATCATTTACACTAGATCTGTATAGATAAAACCTACCACTGGCAATAAAAATTTAAAATCACTTCTTGGTGTCATTGTGTTTACTTTTCTTCATGTGCAAAGAGGCACACATGCATGTACACACATATTCCCACACAAAGACATTGTTTTCCTGTCTCCTCACAGAGAACATTAACACCGGGATCCTACTGGTGCTTGAGTAAGTAATAAATTGTGTTGAACATTGATAAACTAATGCAATTACCCGCAGGGCAAGCAAGTCAGCTAATTTAAAGATACCGGGTTGTTCATGCGGTTGGAGGCTCTGAATAGGCCCCAAGGGTGAAAGATGGCACCTTTATTACATCTGAGAGGTCAGCTTGGTAGCACTGTATTAGGATTGATCTTTTGATCCCTGTCTGAAACCCTCATACTGTATACCAACCCAATCTGGCTGAGAAAAAAACATCTTATCTGGCACAAAGGGTTAAATCTGCTAGCCAGGCAGCCTAATTGAGCACCACACATCTCAGCTACACAGCAGAAACAGGAACCTAGAGGGTCGTAACAAGCCGGGCGTGACTTATTCACATAATAAACCAAGCAGATATCTAAATGAGCCATTGAGCTAGCCAGAAGGAGGGAGGCCATTAGGGCGCGTGGACCATGGGTACATATTTGTATATCTACAATTGCCCTATCATTTGCATATGTGGTTGGCCATAGAAATGGTAGTCGGTGTTTGTACCCAGGGGCCTAATGACACAACAGAACAACTTTGTACTCATTCACAGTATCATAAACAAGTCATAGCCACATTCCTTTTATTAAAAAAAGTGTTTATAGTGAAAATAAAGCACTTGGAGGTCAGTGTATATATATGTATGTATAAATATATAAAGCCTGGATGTGCTGTGCATATACATTCCCTTGGTGAAGGCTTGGTTCAAACAGTCATTTGTTATTATTTACCAATATATATATAATCACTTACCTTAACTATATTCTTACTTTGCATTCCATTGATCAACTTCTCATTAAAACAGACCTAACCTGCAAGGCTTTTAGCAATTTGACCAACTTTCAAACTGTTTATTTTTTGATATGGTACTAAAAAGAGTATTGTGTAGATAATTTGTCCACTTGGATAAAAACATGTACAGTAAATGTAAGCTTAAAGGAACATTTTGGGGAAATATTAGGCTATTATTCGCTTATTCACTCTGGCTCTAATGTTTAGCTTAGCATAAAAACTGGAATCAAGGTGTGTAAATTCAAATGACTCATTGATTATCTAAAAGCACAACATGACTTCAGCATGATTCAAGATGAGTATTGACACAGTAGTCCAGTTCAGGAGTTAAATTTAAAGGCATGTAGCTGTTGCAAACATGCATCATTCTGAGTTTGTTGATTCTATGTTTATTACAGTTGTACAGTTTTACAATTGGGCAGGTGTGGCTCAGGAGGTAGAGCAGTTTGCCTGTTTATTGGAAGATTGGGGGTTCAGTTCCACAGCTCCTCGATTCTGCATGTCAAAGTGTCCTTGGGCAAGATACTGAACCTCAAATTGCTCCCAATGGCTGTTCAGTTGGTGTGTGAACGGCAGTTTCTGTTCTGAGCAGTTAGGTTGTGAATGGGGGAATGTGACGTAGTGTAAAAGCGCTTTGTGTGATCGGAAGACTACATATGCGCTCTACAAGAACAGTCTTAAATAAATATGCACTGCTCTATTGTGGGGCTTAGAACTGCAATGTAAGACTATAAACGCGGTTTCGTTTTTGCTTTATTAGGACCTAATAATGACACTGTAGCCTCATCAGCTTTCTGACTGTGTGTCAATAGTACATGACAGGATTTATGTTACTGACTAATTTACACAATTGACCAAAACGGCTGCATATTTCCAAACCAGTACTAGGAAATCAACCAACAGAAGCTGGACATGAGAGGATGCTTAAATTCTAATTTCAGAAACCCCAAACAATTGGTCCTGGATCAATTGCCTGTTATTCTGCACTTGTATTTGTCTGTTATTTTGATCAGTTCAAACAATAACACAAGGTTGCCAATAATCAGTCATGTGGCAATGGGTCAAGGGTCAGCCTTTAATGTGACCTCTGACACATAATTAAATTGCCATCTTTAACCTCAGTTACAACCTGTCACAGAGCATTGGATTACATGTTGCAAATCACTCCACCAATCAATGACAGGAGGGAGGGCAGAGGGAGGGGCCTGCTGTGTCCAGCAGTGTCTGCACAGAGATTATCCTTAATGAAGTTGAACTGTACAGTGATCATGTTAGTGTACAGCCTAATTAGATAGTGAATGACATACAGCAATAACACACACTCTTCCTAACAGGGGGTAAGGAGACTGCAGAAAAGGCACCAGAGAGCCACTCGCTGTGTCCAGTCATATGACTTGTTTCCACTTTAACTGTTGTAATGCAAATGTATATTTGATAGAAGCTATTCCAAACTTATGTCAAATGAAAGCTACCTCTGGTCAGCAGGTTTTGCTTTATACCGGGTCACAGCAGGAAAAGCACAGGCACAAATAATGGAATGAACGATTCCACTTGACTGCTTCAGTTTCAGGGCTCTGGTATAGTGTCTGTTGGCATGCTGTCACACTCTAATGCCTTACTGGGACTCTTGAATAGAACAGAGCCATTGTAAATGATTTTTTTTTTTAAATGTGCCGTTCCTATTATGACGAGTCAAAAGGTCTGCTGTGAAAAAGGCCTATTTAGTGTAAAACAAAACTAAGCACATTTAGATTCGATTTGATTCAGCTTTATTGTCATTAAGCGGAACTAATGAAATTAAGTTAGAATCTCACTAGAAGTGCAGAAATATAGTGTTTTATAGAGAGAAGTGCAGTTATACTCACAATGTGTACTCACACAGTGGAGTTACAATATACAAATATTTTACAGTTTATGTGAGTATGTTAAAAACATATAGAGGAGACGTGGACAGAGTGTGCAAATGCACACGTAAGGTTGTATGTACATTATGAACAGCATCTATTGATTTGGTGAGTATGAGTAAGAGTATACACAGTAGGTTATATCTACAGTTGGCTTTATGTAAAGTAACATCATTAAACAGTGTAGAGGTCTGTGCAAAAATACGAATAGTGCAAATAACATGTACGTTAAAGTACTGTGAGCAGTCCAGTATGAGTTCAGCAGGGTCACAGCATTTTCACATTTTAAGCTTATATGTGAAAGTTGTATACCTCCAGCAGATCTGGAGAAACATTATCATTTATTTGGAGTTGTGTGTATGGCCACCTGGTGAATTTAAGTTTAACATTCACTCTAGGTCTGAACTCTAGGTTTGAACTCCTACGGGAAATATTTGGCTCTTTAGTTGCTAAATGCTCCATTATGGAGCAACTACTTTTTACCAGCTAATCTAACTAACTGTGTGCCGAAGATGGTGTACAATGGGTTTTAGAGCCTTTTCCCTTTTAAACATCTGCCTGCTGCCAAAACCACACTATGTGAGCGGTGAGAGTGAAACAAAAAGGTAAACATGTTGGTTGAACAGCTACACAGTGAGCTGAAACTTACCATAAAGCTCCTTTAATTCTCGGGGAGCTGCTGATTCACATGATTAATTTCTGTAGGTTTGTCATTATAAACAACTCCTTTCACATTGTCATTTGGTATAATGTAAAATGAAAATAAAGATTATAGCCACTTTAAGTATAAATTTAAAGTACTTTACTTGAGTAAATACCACTTTATATTTATACTCTACTAAATTTGTGTGACAGTTGCAGTTATTTGACACAAAGTAGATGATGAGCTCATTAAATTGACAGTTTAAATTACCCAAAAGTCTAATAAGTTGTTCCACTTCTACATACAATCCAATATTATATTTTGTATTGACTACAGAACCCCACAACAACTAAAAGGAAAAGCAGCACATCAGCAAAAAGTACTGTCCCAGGAATAGGTCAATCATATCCAAATAATGGAGAATAAATAATAATAATTAGGGAGCAGCATATAACAACCTGAGCCATGAGGCCAAGGCTCAGGTGGCATTATTACCTGGCCTATAACATTAAAGAGTAAGGATAACATATTTATATTACATAATATATAATAATAAACAATTCTCTACTTTAGATACTAAAAGTATACTTTGCTGATAATAATAATACAGAACTTATAATGTAATATTGTTGTACCGGTGTTTTTACTTCCACCACTGGGATTGATATTATGTTGCTGAACTGCTGACATTTGGTCTTTCAGCTGAGTAATATCAAAGATTTCTTTTATGTAACACTAAATTCCACTGGTGAAGCTTTACAACTGAGGCTGCCGTGCTCACACAGGCACTGATTCCACACCAAAACTGCAGCTGGTTTTGCAGGGCGAAAAAATGTGTCCCCAAACTCAAATGATCCTGAATGACTGTGCTGATTATGATTTAGGAGGCTGCTAGTTGTGTTTCAAACTGTGCCTTGCTTTGTGGCCAAGGCCCCTGTGTTATTTAAAGGGTTGTCGGGGTATAAATACTGAATTAATCATCCTTTGGCTCAACTTGCTAGCAACTGAAATTTGCTTATGGAGGCCTATGATCACATAAAATATTAATGCCTTTACAGAAAACTGGCATTGTAGTGATGGGGGCAATGCATATGAAAACATAGAGCAATGTGTTGGGAGGCGTCACCGTTGATTTGAGATCAGAAACACCTTCCTTATATTGTATCTTAACCTTAAACGGATAAGTGACCAAAACATTGTGTTATTGCACATAATCCGTTCATTAGGACAGATTTTGTACGTATTATTCTACAAAATTGGTTAAGTGGTAATTGGACTTAATTGGCATGCTGCAGTGTTTTCATGTTGTGAAAATGCAGGGATAATATTCAAATGAATATGAATAAATACATTACAAGTGTGTAATGTTATGCATTTTCCTAGTTGTTGCATATCCATATGACCGACTTATTGATCCCCTGAGGACTTCTAAAAGATACTACAATCATTTTCACTGACAGACAGCAAATCTCCAAGCAAACAAAAGTGAGACTTTGAACACACTTCTTTCTTTCCCAGTGAAACATACTTTCAATTTCATCTGCCTAGTCCATACACAAAAGAGAGGAGGGGGAAAAAAATCAACATTATTACATTCCAAAATTTCATACCATTTGTCTCCTTGACACAAATCAGAAAGTAAAGATTGATATAATGGATGACACAGATGCTGTAAACTTGTTAGCCCATATTTTCCGAGCTCACACAGAGCATATAAAACATCCTCTGCCCACTGAGACACAAAGGGAGGCAGGCAGAGCTCTCAGACATTCCTGCATGCTGGTCATATCAGCATGGCTGTAGACAGCATGGGGCACAGTCCAAAATTTTCTGTAACACACTTATTTGTGTAGCTGTTCCACCAAGTGCTACTAAACAACTGTCAGGAAATATGGTTATTTGTGTCAATCAAACAGGTGATGTGACAAATAAAAGCTATAGGTTTGTGACAGAACTACACAAGTGTGCAGGTAAAACTGCAATGGCTTGTTTGATCACAAATGATGCTTGTGTGAGTTTGGTAGCGCCACAGTAGGTAAATGAGATGACTGGAGGGAGCATTTAACACTCCCATGCTGAGACAGAGGGATGAGAGAAGGTATTTTTGGTGGTGGAGCAGGGGGAAAGGACTTAAATGATGAACAGCAGCAATTCTACAAGAGAAAATCTGATTTCTCACAATTATCTCTGCAAGCCTGACAGGCACCAGGGGTGGCACAGGAACACTGAACTAGTGGACACTGATTGGGTTATTTGTCCTCTCTTATTCGAGGCTGAGGGATTGTGGGGGTTGTACTGTGGAGAGCCTCTCTGCAGGTGCATACCAACCTCATACAGAAAGCAAAATCCCTTTTTACCAGAACACCACGAATTATCCTCACTTTGGGTTTGGATAAAGAACAGGGTGACTAGTTGTAAAGTAGGGACAACTCAAAATTAAGAGATACGCTTTTTGCACATAAGACATTTTGACATGTCACAGTAGGAAAAGCACAAGTGCAAATAATGAAGTTAATAATGGCCATTTTGTTCCATTTAGCTGCTTCAGTTTCAGAGTCAGGTATTGTTCATGCTGGCTCCACATTCCCCTGATTTGGCCTACTGGGTCACTCATAAAACAAAGCTATCGTTAATGTTATCAATAACACCTGTGTTTCTCCTACCATCACAAGTCTATTACAAGGCCTATTGGAGAGATGTTTGTAATAGTTGTTTGTTACAAGATCTGTACAAAAAGAGTGACAAAACCCTGAAACATTTGTACAAGAGGTTGATCCCAAAAGTAAAACACCACAATGCATATGTGATTAGAGTTGATCATGTGATGATTAAAATACTGCAGACATTTTTAATTAAATTTGGGTTTAACAACACTGAATGCCTATCTTTTTTTAATGTGACACTTCTGTATTAGTAAGTGCCAACTCTTTATATATATATATATAACTAAAAAATAAAAGCTTTCAGAAATATCCATTTCAGTACATAAATACAACTTGGAAGTTACCGTGAAAGCTGGGAGTTCAAAACTCATTATTACAATGACACCAATATGACATGAGTACAACATAAGATTCTTCTGGCTTATTGGAAACCAGATACATACAAAATGATTTAAAGGTCCTGAACACCTTGGCTCCATAACTTGCAGCAGGAAAGTCACACACAATAACCAAAATGATAAAAGAAATTTGTATTTTAATACAGCAGCACTTGACACCAAAGACAGACAATAAATACAAGATTCCATTCTAAAATGTTGAAGCCTCATGGAGAAAGAAGAGTTGTAGCTGGACACTGGACAGACAGCTCCTGCAAAAAAACAAACAGAAGTTAGTTATTGTATTACTATTTAGACCATATATACTTAAGTCGAGATTGGCAAATAAAGATTGTTCTTAGGATTTTGCAGAAATATACAATCATATTATGTCATGTTCTTACCTTGACATGGAAATCAGTGGTATATATTAGGTTACCTTACCGATCCAAAATAAAAATAAGTGTTGATTAAAGTATTTTGTAGGAAGTTTGCTCTTTAGGGGAAGAGGAAGGTTTTGTTTTTTGAAATGGTCTTTCAGCTCTTTCAGTGTTTTTTTTTTCTGCCACAGCATTTTCTTCTTTTTTTGTCTTTTCTTTTCTTTTCTTTTTTGGCAGGATGTTTTCAGACCATTTCAATTCTTTATTTTTTGTACAATCCAAAGTAAAGCCAAGAATGGGAGAAGCCAAGCTTTCATACAAATCATCAAAACCCAGACATAAAATATTTACACATGAGCATTTAAACCAGTCAACCTAATACTAGTCTGCAAAAGTTACAGTCTGTCATTCAGTTAAATTACAACACAAGTTTTGTTTTCTTAAAACTGACAGTTCCAACAAATGCGTCTAAGTGATCAGCAGTCACATTTCCAGACAAACTATCTGTGTTTTGTTATCCAAAAAAAAAAAATTAAAAAAAAATTACAGAAGTATGTCTACATTAAGAGCATTAAAAAAATTCACCATTTTTAAACTGTTAAAATGAATCAAACTCGCGTGTGGTTCTTCTGACAGTTACACATTTGTGAGGGGAGGAAAGTCTAGCCAAAGTGAAATGTGTCTTGATGTATAAACAGGCATTGAAATCTTATAAAGTTGCTGGATTGTTGCTTGTCCACACCAGTACAACCAGAGAAGAGCGACCAACTGATCTTCATCTGCGCCAGGAGCGAGGCTCGTTGTCATCTTCTTCTTCATCGTCATCCTGCAGCAAAGCATCGTCGCTCAGCGACTCTTCCGGGTACTAATAGGAGTAAAAAAACAAAAAAAACCCACACGCTGACATTAGTGCTCTCTACAGATGATTAAAGAGTGAACAAAAGTAGAAAGACCTTTTATTTTGAGCATCATCAACACTCAACTTGTAGCATGTATTTATGTAGCTGCAGACAGAACAGCTGCTTAATGAAAGTATAAGTGGCAATGAAACAGCCATACAAAGACATTCCTTGCTTTAATGGGAAATGGCTCCCTCTTGTGTACTCTAAATGTAACATAAGAAATAGACATTGAAGAAGATTGTCTGATATGATGTGTGAACAGAGAATACCCAAATATCTCCATCACAGTAAATATTTGTTAGAGGATTTTTATTCTAGGATCAATGGCAGCACTGGAAGAATACCAATCTTACCTCTCTCCTTGAGGTCCTGATTGGCTACCGTAGGTACTATAAAGAAAACCATTTAAAATATATGCAAAGTGAGAAATGTCCACAAACCTCATCCTCATCTGGTTCTGCCTCATCAGCATCCGCAGTACTAAGAGTGGTGACAGCCTTATGCCAGGCCAGGCGTAAAGTCTGGTTGTTGAACCTCACTCCATGAAGAGCCGCCTTACATGTGGATGAAACACAGAGAGCAGCAGGAGGGAAAAAAACATGGTTAGAGGAGAAGGACATTATGAAGTACAAAAACGTTACGTCAAGCATTATGAATAAAATGGGGCTTAATTAAAGTACCAAGCAGATTTTGGCACACGAGCTGAAGAATGTCATTGTGTGTAAAGCAATCCAAAAAACTGGAAAATACCTTTTACTGAATCTCAAGAATCTTTAACATGTGCATAACTTGGCAGTTGACCCACCTGTTCTGCCTCCGCTCTAGTCTTGTAAGTGATGACCGCAGACAGATTGTTTTCATCAATCTGGCAATCTTCAATCTCTCCAAATTGCTTCAAAATTTAAAAAGGAACACACAATGTTTAGGTCACTTTACAAACTAAGTCTTGTGCAGTAATTGAAAAAATGATCTTATGTATTGCCTGTTCCTGGAAGTACCTAATGAACAGTTACTAAACAAATCTTAACTGACTTCTCTAGCTTTTAGCTTCTAGCTTCTCTAGCTAAATTTGAGATTATACGATTAGTGCTTGTATCAATGCTGTTAAACTTGACAGTTTTGACAGTATTCATATTGAATATTTGGGGGACTGAGATTAACACATTATACAAAAGTCTGGATAGCTGAAACTGCATGTGGTGTTTGTGTGTTTCTGACAGCGTAAGTAGATTTATTGCGTTGTAACTTTGGGGTAATAATCTATTTCCAAATAGAAAATGTATAAGCTATGCTGATGTTCAGATTTTGTATTTTGTTTCTTTTCTTCCTGTGTAACCACACCACAAACAGCCATGATCCAATGTAAGATGTAAGAACAGCTAAAAGTTCTATTTATAATGCCCTGACTGACCCACAAGCATTGGATGTCCACCCCCTCAATAGTTAAGCTAGCAGTGCCCTTTAACACGGAGTCCTCTGATCTACTACCTACAGCTTCTATCAAAAGGTCCTACTGGTTTGATACCATGTATAATCTCCTTTTCTCAGAAATGTAGTTTTAGGTTGACTTACAGCAAAGTGTGGCAGCAAGTCTACTCTGTCTGCCTCCATGAAACCACAAATCTCCAGCGCTCGTGGCCGATGGTCCACGACTGCATGCAGTGGCGCACCTCTTCCTCGTCCTCTGGAGCCCCTTCCCCGGGCCCTGATAGCCCCACGGCCCCGAGGGTGAACTCCCCTGCCACGTCCCGGCGACAGGAGTCCCCTTTTTGCTGCCTAAATGAAAAAAAATGATGGAAAGAAGTCAAACAGAGCACAATCATCTGACTGATCTCTTTAAACACAACTGGTGAGGTGTGGAGATGAAACTCCCAAGAGACCATTTGACATGACAAGGGCACAAGTTTTAGCACTTGATTTAAAACATTAGGGCTCAAGATCAAAGTCAATACCTCAATTTGCAACTGGGTATACTTGATCTTCAACAAAGCAGTGTCCTCTCCAGCCTGAGTCTTCTTGTACAGGTCTAGCTCTGCATCCAGGAGCTCCTTCTGTGCCTGAACATATTATTTCACATCAGTAAAGATGACATTGCAAGTGGAAAGTAATAAGTCAAAGACAACTGGATATTGTGCGAAACAGATATCCAGTTGTTTGCTAAGTCAGGAGATACAGCAAGAATGACGCCCAACCAACTTTGTCAAAAGCCAGTGGAAAAGCTAAACCCATCAGTTCAAATCAAGATCAAAAGAATATCACATCTATCAGGCTTTAATCAGTGTGTGTGTGTGTGTGTGTGTGTGTGTGTGTGTGTGTGTGTGTGTGTGTGTGTTGCATGGATGTCACTAGCTGGGAGAAAGCATTACCTGGGCCTTGCTCTTGGCTGTGCGTAGAGGGTTGTTGCTGCTTGAGATTCCCTTTATCTCCTCTTGCAGTTTGGTGATGCTCTTGGTTAACATGCCCAAAGTTTCCATGATTTTGGCTTTATCCTCTGCCTTCATTGCTTTGTTCTTCTCAAGTTTGGATATCAGGAGCTGCAGCAGATGAGAGCAGAAACACAGAATCACAAGTTTAACCAGTGCCAAGCCCAATAGTGCAGTCTTCTAACACTGGGGTAAATATGTTTTAATATATTTCCAAAACTATTAGAATTACAATGGGCCTATGTCAAAAACTGTATGGTTGTGCCTAGCTGAAGCCTCACAATCTCAGCTGTGCATTTATGCGTACTTCGCAGTTCACACAGGTCGGGAAATCTGGGAGTCCGGTTTAATCTGGGGGGAAAAAAAATCACCTCCCCGATTGCATATTTCTTACATACATTTGTATTGTACAGTGATGTATGAGGTGGATGTTGTTTTTTGTTGCGGTACAACATTCACTGTACTTATAATGGGTTCATGCATGAGCTATAAATTCAGTTCATTTTGCCAAAAACACTGGTGTCATAAATTGCCTCTCAAAATTTTAATCAAAGTGAAAAATAATTCATGTATCCAACCCGTGATTCGGATCCTCTCTAAAATGTAATGGGCTTTTTATGGGCCATGCTACACCCTCCCACCAAGTTTCATGAAAATTGTGCCAGTAGCTTTTCCAGAATCCTGCTGACAGAGAAACAAACGGCACCTGAAAACATAACCTCACGGACGTAAAGAGTCACAGATCCCACACAAAGCTTTCATACACAAAAAAACAAAAGCTGATGTGGGGACATGTTGCGCAAGAGGGCAGTCAGACCGCTTTTGCAGCTCACACATTGGCCCTCATTTATCAAAAGTGCGTACACCAAATTTCCGGCGTACACCCAAAACCACAGTGACTTTGACATTTATCAATATGGACATTGGTGTACAGCACGCTCAAATCCTACGCCAGCTCAGGAGGTGGTGTACGTGTGTGCAAGTTTTGAGTTACAGCCGAAATGCGCAGAAATCATTTAACAGCACAAAACGTACTGACAAACTAAAATACATGATATATTATGACCCACTGTAACAGAAACAACGTTTGAAACATTAATTTTGGTGTTTATATTTGAGCAACTTTATACAGCCTATTGAGCAGTCAAAACATGCTTTGATTTGTATTTGGACTATTTTATCATAGCTTTTGGTGCCTTCTATTTGGGTTTGCTTTTAATAAAATGTGTACTTTCAAATGAAAAGGCTACAAGCAAAAAATGTTAAAACAACAAAGAGCATAAGCGGATGGCTTGAAGCACTGAGACTGGCT
>JAPMOB010207420.1:0-52177 GCA_029875015.1 Lepomis gibbosus
CACATATATATATATATATATATATAATTTAAATAAATTAATTTGCTGAACAATTTAGGTTTTTTCTTGTAATGTCGCACCCTTTCATTAGATTCACTGCCTGAGGACGAACCCTCCCTGTAGTTGGAGTTAAGGGAAGCTAGGCTTGGTGTAGTTTTCTCTGCTTTGTTTGTCTTTTTCCCCTTTTTCTCCGTTTCCTGGGTTTCCTCATCTTTGCTCTCGTCACTTATTTGGCACCTTGCTGTGGAGATAACACACGCAACATTATTCTTAACAACAAAGTTACATTATGTTGATTGTAAAGTACACTGGGTCAGATTATCGCTCACATGTGTCAAGTTGTTTTTTCCTCTTGGGCGAATGAGGGACAGGCCTCTGGGACAGGTCTTCCTCTTCATCGTCACTTTCATCCCGTTTATTCTTCTTTGGACTTGCCACTTCCACCGCCAACTCGATCTCCTGGGTTGAAGTCTCCAGTAAGTGCTTCTCTGCAAAACACGAGAAATTAAATGTGTGTAACAAACAGCTGGATTCATGTTATAACGCAACGTTAAACACTGTGAGTTGTAAAAAAATATTCGTTCCTCCTCACACACAACAGATATATCATGGTGAGGACTGATATGTTAATGATAAATTGAACACTGATGTTACTTTTACGCTCTTGTTTTGTTGTCTTGTTTGTCTTCTGTGGGTCTTCAGATTGTTTCACTTTCTTCTTTGTTTTTTTCTCCTTTTTCTCTTTGTCTTTTTCCATCTCTGTCTCCTTCTCATCATTCTGTTCCATCTCTAAAAAAGCAGTGAGTTGCTGATTAATCATTTATTAAAGCAGAGTGTTTGTTAGCTTTATATGTGCATGCATGAAAACACAGAACACAAACACATGCTGAGTCCCAGTGTGCATAAATCTGTACTCCCTGACACATACCACAGTGTTTGAATTGTCGCTTGTGTGAATAAAGACAAACACATCACATTGACATAAAAGATTCTGCTTTTGATATTCTTACGTTTGACTTTTTCTTTTTTCACTTCCTTCTTCTTCGTCTTTTTCCCCTCCACCTGAGGCTCATTTTCAATTTCACACTTCATCTCGTGCTCTTTGTCAATCTCTAGGTTCATCTTCTTGGGCGTAGCATGCTTCTCTGAAGGCACCTCATCTAATGTCATGCTTGCCGTCATGTTGCATTCATCCAGTGTGATCTCATCCAATGGGTTATCGTGGGCATATTCAACTTGATCTCCAGAAAGAAACAACAAGAAACTCAACATAATTGCAGCATGCATTGGAATTAGATTTGACTTCAGTTCTTCTGCCACACAAAATAAGAAATTACTCTAATACTAACCACTCAGGGAAGCGTTGCTCAGGGATTGGCTAATCAACAGAGGTGTCTCATCAGAACGGGCAACTTTGTGCTTTCTGTTCTTTTGGCGGGTATCCCAGTTTGCTACCACCATTTGAGAATCAGCCCTCTTTTTTTGCTGCTTTTTCATCAAAAGGGTTCGCTGGGGGAGAATGGGAATTAGACTTCATTCAGACTGTTGAATCCACACAATATTTATACCACTGCAACTACAGAGAAAATAGTGCTTCTTGTCTCTTTAACTTCAATATCTACTACAATAAAATTTATTTCTCCTCGCAACAAACTTAAGCTTCAGTAAAAACTTTATTGATGTGAAATGTTTTCACTTTCAATCGCTTTCAAAGTGGGATCTTGTTAACAGCACATTGTTAGGTATGATATGAAAGAGGGTAGGTAATTTCATTACATTTGAAGGTATTACTGCTTTTTTATTGCATATGATGACTAAACTCTACTGACCATAAGCTAAATACCATAGGTATTATGTTCTTTAGTCAGAATTAAAATGTTATATTCTGTTCTTTAACTAAGAAAGGAACCAGATATGTTTGAATGTTACATGGGATAATTTTTTGGGATATAACTTCTGTTGGTTGTCATATTTGATTAAATTTTAGGTAGTGATAATCCCTTATAATTATAATTAGTCAGCTTAAGGTTATTCTGAATACAAGATTTTAAATGTGTCCATGCATCATGGTCACTGTTTACTACTAGGTCTACTAGTATCAATTTTGCAGTAGTAACCTAATTTTGCAATATTAGGTTACTGCTGCTGCTATAATTTTTAGACATTTTATTGCTGATTATCTGCTGATCTGGTGTCAGGTATTTAAATAGTCTATAGGAAGTAAGCCAGTAGCTCACATACTGTACAGCATAAATGAGTCAGTAACTCCAAACAGCAGGTGGTTCTGACACAGATAGCCATGACCTCAAGAAAGCTTTATTTCTTTTCTCTGCCTCTGCCTTAACAACTTGCTAGCTAATTAAACAAGGAATTTGTTCAATTATTTGCTCCACTGTCAGCATGGACTATGATTATTATATTTATCCTACACATAAAACAGCTAAATATCTTCTTCTGCTATCTTAAAAGTAATATTTCAGTGTAAGTGCATTATAATTATTGTACCAGTTCAAAATAAACCAAAAACACATCAGGTCTAGGTTATTTCATGTGTAAATTACATCAAATAGGCCTACTTGTCTTTGTTTCTTTACCTGGTTGTCCAGCTTCTGTTGTCGTATGTCAGGGTCCTCCATGCCTGGTCTGATTCACTGCTTATTATTACAAAGTAGTACAGTAAATACTACTAAGGATACTTAAAAACAACAATCTCGTCAAAGTTCAACGTGAGAATTGGTTCAGTTTCCAAAATAAAAGACCAATTACAGATTGACGCGGGTGTGTGATTGTGCCACCCTGCTCCATTTGACAGTCTGTCCACCTGCATGTAGCAGAAGGCAAAGTGGATTAAAAGGGGATAATGTTCTTAAACTGCATTGCACAGCTCAGTCAGTATAGACAAGCAGTCTCAAGGGGGCAAAGGCGAGCTGTCCATAACTGCTTTATGGAGATGCTATGGCTTAATGTTACGGCTGAAAGGTGAGACAAGAGAAACAGGAAGGTGATGCCCTAACACTCGTGTCCCTCCATTTCTATCACTTACCCGCGCGTACACAGTCAAACCGCAGCAGTCACACAGCTTGCCCTAAAGTTTCCGAGTCTCACCCAGCTTGCCTTACCGGGCTGTCAACATTATCCTTTAAAGAGTGCCTTTAAAATGTACTAAAACGTCCCAGAAAATCTCAACAAATCCGGACGTTGGCGTTAAGCTCAGGTTTATCCCGTTGCCATGGGTACGGCTACCCTGCAGCTGCGATGGAGAGCCGTGAAAATCAAAAGAGCCAACAACACTTTTGTCTTTTAACGAGAAATTTCACCCTACGTGCCTCCATTATCAGTCAGTTTGCGAGAGAGAAAGAGTCTTGTTTGTAGCGTTTTCACGATTTTCCGTACCGTTTTAGTAACGTTAGGCCCCAGCACTGCTGCTGGTGTGCAGAACCTATTTATACCCTGACTTGTTTGGTTGCATTTTATTAATTAATGGTAGGGGTAGTTTGGAGTAAGATGTCCCACCCATGTGGTAAAATCACTTTAATAGGTGCAAATGACAGATAAATTAAAGTACAAGTAGCTGGTTAAAAGCGGGGATTATGTAATAGACCTATGTTTTAGAAATAAACTTGCATTGCCTTATGTCATTATCTTTCCAATCATTTATTTCCCCAGGGGGCGTTTCCCCCCATGTTACAAAGTGGGACATTCTGATAGTTTACCCACATCACTTTTAATTATGAAACAAATGTCTTAGCTCATGATATGATACTATTTTAAATAACTTAAAATTAAGTGGATAAATGGATAAACACCAGACCAAATATTTTTAGATGTAGCCTAGGTAGGTAGGTCTTTCAACAGAGTTCTATTAACTTAAAACAAAACATGATAGATGTTGAGTTTAAAATTTTTTGCATTATTTTTTCTCCTTTACTATATTTGATTTTATCAGGCTTATAGGCTACAGCCTATACATATGTCAACTTCTACAGGGCTACACACTCAGGTTGTAGCCACTTCCATGCTATACACACAGAACATTGTACATTTTTTAAAATTAAAGTAGAATGAAAACAATATTTAAAGTATTGTATATTTGTTTTTTTAAATATATGTATATATTCCTAGTTATTATTATTATTATTATTATTATTATTATTATTATTATTATTATTATTATTATTATTATTATTATTATTATTATTATTATTATTATTATTATTATTATTATTATTATTATTATTATTATTATTATTATTATTATTATTATTATTATTATTTATAAATCATTTTTTGTTGTTCAAATAATTAAAATTAATGGGGCTTTATTTGGATAGGAAACAGATGCTTACATTGCAAAAGCATTTTATATTATATGGATGTCCTATGATGCGCTCTGTGTGTAGGTGTACATGTCACGCGCTAAACCGGAAAAAGAAAAAAAAGGGTGTGTCCTAATGTAAGCGTTGCTAGGATACAACGAGGCGGCCAAACAGGAAATGGTCCAACTTTATTGAATCCCGTTTTAAGGTTTCCCCAAATACATTTACATGGTAAAAACACAAATTGGTAGCTTTGATCTGTTTTTAAAACTACAAAATCTATGTTTGACAAGTGTGTTATGTGTGTGTTATTTTTTGACCGACTCAGATCAGTAGCACGGCAGTTTGCTCAATTTATAATTCGGCTAAAGAGATAAAACATGGATACGAAAATAAAGGTAAGCTCTACAAGTTTAATTTTATTCACAATAGCTAACGTTAGTTAGATGTTGGTTACATTTTACTGCATGCACGTTTAATCATATAATTAAAATATAAAGATTTATTTTATAGCTTACACTAAGTTAATCTCCTACGTATTTCCTTATTCATTTCTTATGAAGCAAGCATTGTTTTGATCTGTAGGTACCACACGCCCTGAAAGCTAAAGTGATGCTATGGTGAGAGCTGTCTCCACAATCTAGATTGTGTTCGTTTTACTGACTAAATATCATAATTTACCTTGAATCCATTCCCTGGGCATTTTCAGGACAGACGTGAGCTACCATGACATGGAGGAGCTCGACAAAATGCTGTCCATTCCTGATCTGGAGAGGTTTCTGCCCATTTATGACAAGAAACCCATTTATGTATATTACACACACTCACATATACACAGGACATATTTTCCTATCCTCTCCTGTGACAGGACTTTATGCAGTGTGTTTGGAGTTGACCTCCCTGAACCAAAAAGAGGAGTCCTGCTGGAGCTGTATGTCCAGACTGTGCTTTTTTGTAGAGAGCACAGCTTCAAAATGGAACAGACTTCTGCTCTCTTGTCCATCATCAAGTCTATCCATGAGGCTAACATAGGTAAGTAAAGTGATATTGTTATCACTGCCTTGTAGTTAGCAATTTGAGACACAATGGGCTTTCAACACAGATGATGTGTAAAATTAATATGAGCTTGTGACAGCTGACACAGTATATTTACAGTAAATACAAATATTGTCAATTTTTTTAATTTCAAAAGTCAAATCTCTGAATCTACACAAAATAAAGGTGTCATGTGACTTCTTCCTATGCTGATGGGCAAATATTACAGGTCAGTTTGTTTAGATAATTAATTTAAATGTCCCCTAAACTTATATGGGATGTGCTTGAAACTCCTTTCTTGCAGAAACTCCACTCATCAACATAGAACAGTGTTTTAAATACTGCAAGGAACTACTTCTCTGCCATTCAGTCAGGGTATGTAAAATAATTAGTCTTTTTATGAAGAATATACTTTTAAAACTCATACATTTTCATGAATGTAATGTTTCTCTGTTTTCCTACAGCGACCTCCCTTTAGTATAAACCTGTTCAGCTCTGAGGAGGTGAACTGTATATTAAAGTACATCCATGACAGCTATGTAAGACACTACAAACTCTTCAAATATATTTTCACTCCACAGGTAAGAATAAATTATTCTTAAATGGTTTATTCATTTTTTTTCTATACTTGATTTTAATCCTGATAGGATAATGAGCTTCTAAGTGTTTTTTTCACAGGTAAAACTTGATTTGTCTTTGACTTACTCTGGGATCCCAGACAAGGTCGAACCTACCATGGAGAATTCCTCTGCTCCAGGTAATAATTACATGGCATCTCCAGTTTTAGTAGCACGGAAAAGGTGTAAAGGTTTTTAAATGTGTTTTAAAAGTGTTATCGTGCAACCTGGAAGTGAACAAGGGCAATTATAAAAAGAAACAGACTGACCAACAAAACACAACAAGTAAAAGTTATGAAACAGAAAATTAGCAGAATAAGAAAATTAAAAACAGGAAATGTTAATACACATTAATCTGTTCACTTTTTTTTAAGACCCACAAATACAAATACCTCCTCTACAGGGTGCACCTAACAAATATGTTCAATTGAATGTTGTGTTAAGTGGAGAACAGAAAAGTCTTGATATTTTTGAGCCCCTTAGACCAGATTTATTAATACTTTAAATTATTTTCTTGCACCAGATGTTGAAAATGTTATGGAAACAGAAGCAGAAGCAGTACCAAAGACAGACAACTATCCTCCAACACAGGAAACATCTATCGCAGAGTCAGAGGGAGCCACACTCGGTAGGATCACAAACCATAAAAACAGAGACTGTGCAAAAATACCTAATGGCCCCAAATGGTTTATTGTAACAGCTTTATTTCCTCCCTTTCAGGGTCCCAATCAGAGCTGAAGGCTCTGATAGAGAAAGAGGTCAGAGAGCACATGATGCATTTGTCTGGACAACTAGATCAGCGAATGAAAGAAATTGCAGATCAGCATAACAGTGCACTAGATTCTCAACAGCCCAACCCCAGAGCCAAAAAATAATGGATGAAAGATGTTCTCTTTTAGCTTTTCCACTCACCCAGCCAGTATGTTGATGCTTGAATAAGAATTCACACAAAATTAAACTCAGTTCAAACAAAAACATTTGTTTTATTGCCAATAACAAGCTTTTTTCATATACAGTAAAATGTATATCTGCATGTGTACAATTACTTATTATTTCTCAGGCAGGCACTTTCAGGAAAAGTGCCACATATTAAACTGGAGAATGAATTGAGTAGGGAATGATGTTGGTTAGGAAATACAGTCACAAACAGTCTTCAGTTAGTGTAAGTGGGTTTCCTATTAAGGAATGTCTGCATGCAAGACAGCTACATGATTCTCTACCAGAACCATACTGCACTCTACCTCTGATACTGTATTGTATTTTATTATTATTTTTAATAATTAATCACAGTGTTTTAATGTCCACTTCAGCCTCGCAGCGCTTACTTACACATCCTCCCCTCAGTTACAAATGATAATCAACAGGTAAAATCCTAAACATACCTAATTTACCAATGTTGGTGTGTTTTATCAAACAATTGTGCAATGTGACCTCTACTGCCAAGTGTTAGTGCAAACATGATGACCTGACAAGATGAGTTTCATTTAGCCACAAAGTTGGATCAAATGGCAGATAACAAATGTTAAGTTGTGCATGCTTATCTTTAACTTGCAGAAACATAATGCGCGTTAAGGCATACGAACGTCCCAGTCCCTGAATTCCTCATGTTAAAATTATACAACATCATGCAACAAGGCAAATGCTGACATGACAGCACAAAAAAATGTTTAAATAAAAAAATTGACGTGGTTGGAATGAGGTTGACCTTTTATGTTTCTAAGTCCTCCAGGCCCAGCAGCAGGATCTTAGCTGTGTTCTGAAAGAGGGCTGCTCGGTTCTGCTGCTCCCCTTTCTTTACCCAGTGCCCGTAGATACGGAAGGCGCAGCCATCAATGAGTTTGCGAACACCGCGCAGGGAGTAAGGATCTCTGGCCAGCACCTCCCGAGTCAGCGGCCGAGCCCGGCGGTAACGGCTGTATATCCTGATACAGGCCAGCACACTGAGTATCAACACCTGAGTAGGCAAGACAGGAAAGCAGATAATAATGTTTGCTTTGTCACCCAACATACAACAAATTTTAAATCCAATGCCATAAAATAAAAAGCCACATTAACACTGTGACTTACCCTAAATGTCTTTCTGGGACTGAAGTGCCGCACGTCCTCCTTCTGGTACTGTCTGAAGAAGGGATGTGCTAAGGCTTGCTCAGCAGTAAGACGGACAGCTGGGTCCACCACGAGCAGCCTGGAAATCTGAGCAGCAAAACGATTGTAAAATAAAAGCAACTGAAAATCAGGTCCAGCATTACGTTGTAGTCCAACAAGCTAAACAACAAAATCAGTAGCTTTAGGGTTTAACCTTATAATTTTGTCTAAGAAGAACTGTTATATCAGAATATAGACAATATTATAAACATTAGTAACATTATCAACAACTTCAAACCCTGAGGTTTATCAGACTTACCAGGTCTTTCACAGTGTCAGATCTGTCATCCCACTCCGGGGAGTTGAACTGATAGCGACCCTCCATGATCATTCTCAGCATCAGCATCTGTTTGCGGTGCCAGAACGGTGGTGAGCCGGCCAGCAAGGTGAAGAGGATCACTCCACACGCCCAGCTTCCCAATGCATGCATCAAAACAAGCAAGAATCAGAAATAAAATTCAGGACGACATCCAGGATTATTCTTTGTAAAGGTCTATTTACTGTAGATAAATGTTATTGAGAAAAGGAAAGACTTACAGATCCACCTCTTTGCCATAGCCTGTGTGCGTTTCATCCATTGAACATTTCAGTATTTCAGGGGCCAGATAACCAGGTGTACCACAAAGCTCTAATTAGACCAAAACATAAAACATTTTACACATTCACATATGTGAGTCATTCATCATCATAGGCATTGATCTGCAGTCATTAATTTCTTTTTATACTATAGTACCTCTAAGTTTCTCGCCAGGCTTTAGCTGCACTGAGAAACCAAAGTCTGATAATTTTATGTGCCCTTGATCATCCAGGAGAATATTCTCAGGTTTTAAGTCCCGATGGACAATGTTGAGGGAGTGGAGGTACTCCACAGCCTCCAGCAGAGCTCGCATCATACTCCTGCAGAGCAAACACAGTGCATCAGTTTTACACGGTCTCATTTCCAGGTAGCCATTGGTTTTATGTATTTTCAATACTATGACAAGATCAACTTGCAAAGACGTGGAATGTAATGGCGCAAGTGTTAGTGCCTTCAGTCAAAGGTAAGTTTGTTTAAAATGTGGAGTGCAAAGACTGCAAAAGTTGGTTTTCATACTGTACTAAAATAAATATAAAGTATCTTCAGCTTGACATTCAATGCACCATAAAATCACAGTATTTTTGGGAAAATAATCAGGAGAAATTTAAGTAATACATGATTTACCATATGATAGCACAAACATGCAGAAACAGTTATAAAACTTTTATTAATAATACCCAACTTAAGATTTGTTCTTTTTACATACAGTGACATCGGCCATACCAAGACTCAAAAAGCTGCCAGTGCCGTGTTCACTTTTTCATTAAAGCATGAATCTTGTGACACTTGTGGGCCTGAACATTTTTCAGCAATGGAGCCATCGCAAACATGCCTTGTGCAAGCCATTTTCCACCATAACCGAATTATATTTAATGATGTTGTATATTATAGGTTCTGTGTATGTAGTATGGAGGGACTAAAAACGTTCTTTTCATTACACAGCCTTGTGTTGTATAATGATAAATAAACTACCTTGATACCTTAATCATTGTTGGATGTGTGTCATAGACACAACTGAATGCGGCACTGGAAATAGTCAGATTGTTACCAAGTGTCATGTTTCCCACTTACAAATAGAGTTCCAGTAAAGGATGTTGTTGATGGAGTACCATATGGTCGATGCAAGTAAATTTAAAGAGTTGTTGACAGCCACAGAATGTTCAGAATGAGTGATGGAGAAGGATGTGCAACAAGATCTGTTCTGTTGCTTTTCGAATCAGAAGTCCTGCCTGACAAAGTGTTCTTGGAGCATATCAGATACCCAGTAAGGGCTTTTGTTCCCTAAACCCATTTAGTGCAGGCATTGTTGGAACTTTGGTAAATGTGGAGATGAGATGGGCAGCAACAGAAACTGTGATGAAGAACTCAAGTGTAATCAGTGTTTGGGGGTGGGAGTCATGAAGCGTGGCAAGCAGACTGTCCAAAGAGAATGGAGGAGATGGAAGTCATGAGGTTAAGAGAAGGATGAGCCATGAGGAAGCAGCTAGGAAAGAAAAGATTCAAGTAGCAAGGGAGAACAAATCAGGTAGGAAGCATGATGAACAATGTTTGTGTAAGGACAAGGTTAAGTTCTTAGCATTTCTGTCCATGGTGATTAACTGGTCTGTGGAAAGGAAATCTGAGAGAATAGAAATAGTTGTTTTTGAAAAAGTTTTTGGATATTGTGCGTATTACAGGAGAGGAAGTGCAGGAGCTTTCAGGCCCTCTCAGTGCCCAGATTGAGTAGGCTAGTTTTATTTATTTTGGAGAATGAGATGAGGGGTGGGCAAGAACTTTCCTTGAATCTTTATTTTTTTGCTGTTGAATTTGATTGATTTGAAATTTTGTCTTACTTTCAATCTGAAAGAAGACGGTAATGCAACACTCTGGATGCAACCTGCCACTAAAAATGAGAAGAAGGCTATTTTGGGGACATGACTTTACCACCACTACTAAATTCTACTCCCTTGAAATGAGCTGATGGGGTGTGTTGATGCTGGAGCTCACCTGGTTTCCTTCTCGCTCAAGGTAACTTTTTCTGTGAGGTAGTCAAACAGCTCTCCTCGCCTCATGCTATAAATAAAAAACAAAGAGATTGACACCATCCTACGATGAATTCATAAATATTAACATTCACATTGTAGCTGTTTGTTGAAATACTCACAGGTCAAACACCAAAAAGATGAAGGTTGCAGACTCATAGGAATCAATGAGAGTAACTAAAGGGAATCAACAAAACATAAAGTGGTTTCAGCACTTTTGAATCCCCCAAGAGCAAAAAAACATGTCTTGCAGGCCAAAAAAGAGCAGGAGTCCAACATACTAATTGAGGAGTGTCCCTTCACCATGTTGAGGACCTGGACCTCCTTCAGCGTAGAGGTTTTCACCTCCTCCAGCTGTTGAACGGTCATCTTCTCGGCTGTGATCTCAATGATCTTCACTGCCAGCTCCTGAGTTGTGTGTCTATCCACACACCTACGCACCACACTGCTCACACCCCTGAGGTACCAGTGACATAGGATACAGCATGTGTTCTTTTGTTGTTGTTGTTGTTTTAAATCATCCCAATATAAAAACTGAGATTACATTTCAGGTGATTTCGCTGGACTCACCTGCCTATCACCTCTTTCAGGTCATATTTCTGGTAAAACTCCTTGGCCCCGACCCAGTCTGGCAGTTCATCTCCAACAACGATGTCTTTGGTCATGGCGATAGCATAAGGATCTATAACGACAACAAACAGGCAGTCACATGTCTCACGTGGACACAGGAACCACTGAGCTAACACCTGGCAACTTAGTGTTGCTTTAGTTTAATTTCAGTTAGCTGTGCATTAGCTACATACACGTCCCTCCCTCCTCTCTACTGTTATTTAGAAAAATGTCCTTGATCATTGATCCATCTTTCAGCTACTGTAGGGGCTTTTAGATTTGTCCTTGCTGCAGCAGAAGGTTCACTGACCGTAAAAGGAAGCTAACTACTCACCATGTATGCAATCAGACGACAAGAGGAAGAGGGAGACGGCGAGCAATGAATCAATATAACCTCAATACTGTCATCTCAGCTCGAGGAATGATCGTGATCATAACTGTTTGCGATTCAGCGGCTACGGACTCAAGGTTATTCACCGATAATGTTGACAACAGCGAGCCAACACCTGAGGACTGTTTATGTTGCTGTCACTGCTCGGAACATCTTGCAGCCCGTTGTTGCAGACAGTACAGTACTCCCCCCGTGAGGCCGGGGTGCGAATTGGCTAATCCTACTCTGCTCTGATTGGCTCAACTTTACGGATGACGTCGCTCACGTAGCCCTACACTGGAATAACAGGAAGTGTTTGTTGTTCTGCTGTCATTGGCACATAAGCTCGTTTCTTATAAATGGAGTCCGTTTGTTCACAGTATCATTATAAACCTAGTCGCGGAGGGTGAGGAGAAAGGGAGAAACATTAAAGTTTTTTTAATGAGACTGATTGTTGAGATTGTTAATCATAACAATCCAGTGAAAGTTTTGACACTGAGATGCCACTTTGGTGGATGAAAGAGATGGGAAGGGGGCTAACAATCAAACCACAGTGTTGCTTTAATGTAATGCATTATTAGAATAAACACGGTGTTTGAAATAAGACTAAGCCATGACTCAAATAAGTAGGATCGATGTGTAGACTGCCATTGGTGAATCAGACCTTGCTTACAAATGGTTTATCACACTCAACCAAAAATATATTCATGAAGGAACAAATGAATAAGTTGTTACTGTGAACAAATGGACTACTTTAAATGAAATGTCGAGCCAATTTCCCTGAACAGAACAGCAGAAACGTCCCTCGCCCTACTGCATGGCATCGGTGTAGTCTGTCACGTAGCCCACGCAAAACAACATGTATGGCTGGTTGAAGGTGCTATGGATTATATTACCTTCTGAAGAATCTGGTGTGACATTACGTGTGGATTGGCTGCTACGCCGTCACCTCAGGACGTGACTTTTCCCCACCAACTCTGTTGAGTCAATTCATTCAATACATGGAGCGTTAATATTCCATACATTTTTTAAATCATAAAAGTTGCTTTAAAAATACTGGGCAGTATAAAAAATAAGTTGAACACCAGTTAAAAAAGTATTTAAAGTTAAGAATAATTAACAAACAAACTGTGGAAGTATCTCCAGTTACTCAGAGCTTCTGCAGAGCATCTTGATGATAAACATGAATCCAGTCAGAGCTCTGAGGAGGTGCAGATACAAAACAAACAATCCAAAGTGCTCAAAACTGATACAGCAAAATTTTAATCCTTGTTTCTGAATTTTTTTTTCAGTTTAGTTTTTATCTTTTCAATTAATCTTTTACATCCATGCAGCACATTTATTTTATACAATAAGAAGCTACTCTTTTTATGTGTTTATTTTAATAGATTACATGTTTTCAAAAAGGAAGTTTACACACAACCTTATCAGAGCTAATCATAATATTAGTAAGTTTTAGCACGCCAATTTAAACAAGCCATTGTCAATTTTAATCATATAAAATGTCATTTTCCAACAACGAAAATGTGGCTATTAACTTTGGAAAACCACTAGCCACAAAAAAAGTTAATGTCAAGCTCTGTTCACAAGGTATCTTTAAAAATATTAAATGAGGTTAATCTTTTAGCAATATCCCTACATGGATATGAAATTTTGCCTTGCTATTAATCAAGTTCAGTATGTGTGCAGAGAAGTTGGGACTTTTAAAAATGACTAATAAAATTAGATAGTTTTAAACGGGTATAACCTGTGTACAGTCTTCAATAGAAACTCATTGAAGTACTTATATCATGTTTTAACCAACAGGTCAATTATTTATAAATGTTTTCTTTCTTTTCAGGTGTTTTACTTATTCTTGTAAGTGGAATGATTCAATATCTTTTGCTGTATTGAAATGTTATGTCACTTGATATCACTTGAGACTGTGTATTGTTTGTGTACTGCTCAATTTCAGCAATAAAATTGAAAAGTCGACACTGTCTCATCTTTTGAACTGAGGACAACTTGTGTGTGAGTTAACTTTTAAATATGATAAGATTGCCACAAGGGTACATATTGTTGACAAATATACAAAGGGTAATAGTCACTGTCATAATTTTGTCTTTTTTTAATACCCAGTCTAAAATGTCTGTTTAATTTATTTTAAGAGAATATTTGGGTGTTGATAGCAAAAATGCCAATATTGTGTAACCGTAAAAACTTTGAACGCCATAACCTGAAACTCCTCAAACTTCGGGAAGAACCTGATAACTTTCAGAGCATCCTAATCGCGGCCGTCGTGAAGATTGCACCATGATTGATTTTACAAGAATAATAATTTCAGGCTTCTTTCAGAGTCATAGGCCTAACAAATAAGTCAAAGTAGCTATATTTTAGTAAATATACCCCCCTATTGTAGTTAATTGATGTTTGTTTTAATTAATAAAAGACATTGAGATCGATGTACTCTGCGGTAAAGAAGAAGATGTTCTCTGCGGAAGTACATTGTCGTGTTTTGTTTTTCTACAGAATCGCTCGTTCCTCACTCCAGTCCAGTTGGTGGCGGTAATGCATTTCTAAATTGGTTCGCCACCTGCCAATAAACACCGGGGAAGAAGAAGTGCCTCTTCGTCATTTCCTGTAGCTTCTGCGGATGCCCTGAGTTACATTTTTAGTCGCTCCTTGTGAAGGTTTGTAACAATAATTCAAAGAAAACCATTTATACATGTATGCGCATTTCTAGTTACTTTACAGAATATCTTACCTGTGTAGTGGAGGTCAGTGAATAAAGATACCGTCCACCAGTCATTAAATACGCCGGACAAAGAGCGCCGTTTGGCTAACACAGGTCTCAGAGTATTAACGTTAGCATTAGCATAGCTAGCGTTAGCAAACCTGCTAATGTTCGTTAGTCTTAGCAGAAATTCCAAATTAAACATTGTCGGTAGCTTCTCAGGCAATGGCTTATACAATAACAGTCAGCATAACCGTTCAGGAACACATTTTCAAATGAACACCGGAGGAGCAGCCTGACTGAGCCAGTCAGAATCAGTGGCCCTGAGCTTCTAACTTCATTTGAGGCCAGTTCCGTTGCTTGCTGACAGCAAATGAATGAGTTCCGTTTGCAAACTAATCCGTAGATTATTAAAGCTGTACCAAAGCACAGATGTGATGTTATGTTTGATCTCTTGCAGGGGAAGGAACGATGTCAGGTACTGGGGGAGGGAAACGTCCCTCAGGTGGGGACAGCCCCCCTGGTCCACCTGAGAAGAAGAGCAAAAAAGAGGAGAAGACCACCACCACTCTCATTGAGCCCATACGGATAGCTGGAGTCTCCTCTACGGTCAGTCATCTGGTGTTTACTCTCACAAGTTACCGTTTGTTGTCCATCCTGCGAGGTCCACAAAAATGTCTTTTTTGTCAAACAGCTTTCAGAATCTGAGTGATTTTCCTTTCCTTGGTGTCTGTATTTGATCTGTGCAGGAGGAAATGGACATGAAGGTTCTCCAGTTCAAGAATAAGAAGCTATGTGAGCGCTTGGAGCAGAGGCAGACGATGGAGGATGAATTAAGAGAGAAAATTGAGAAGCTGGAGAAGAGACAAGCCACCGACGACACCACCCTGCTGATTGTCAACCGATACTGGTCACAGGTAATTCTCCCCATTATGAGCTGAGGCTTGATTTCAGAAATGTCTATGTAAACACAAGATTGGGTGGGGTGGTGGGTGGGGGTTCTCATTCTGTCAAAGCCACCAGGCATTTAACACAACACATGCAGAACTGTAGAATGTTATCTAATGTTTTGCCTTAATTTAATAATGTACAGTAATATGCATTTAATAGCCAATTAGCAGCGTTTTGCACTGTGCTCACTTGATGGAAGTACCACTGTAATGGCAGTCAGAGTTTTTGGAAAAGCACAATCTGATAACCCATTACGATGCTTTTTCTGGAGGATTAACACTTCTTTCAATCCGTTTTCTTCTGATATGCAGTTAGAAGAGAGTGTGCACATTCTACGCAAGCGCATTGAGCCAGAAGTGCCCGTCACATCTACCCCTGCCCCACCCTCGGCCCCTCTCCCTGACCCCACACCACTGGAAGAAGATGGGGTGAGTCGGGCCTCACCAACTTCTGCCGTGCCTCCACCTCCACTTCCAGAGGCCCAGAATGAAGGGGAGCAGGCAGAGCTGCAGGAGGAGCGTCAGGAGGAGCGTCAGGAGGACCAGCAGCAGCCCCCACCTCCCACTGGGTCAGAAGAGTTGTTGACACCCAAAGAGCCACCACAGGACTCAGCAACAGGTAAGCAGGGGTTTTCCTGATCAAGCTGATATGGAAAGTCTCCATCACTGACTGCATTTATGGACTGCTATAATCTGTGATCTAACTATTTTATATTAATGGAGTTTGGATGAAAGTGTCTACATAGGTATGACTCCATATAGGGCTGGGCGGTGCATTGGTATAATGAGGTGCGCCGATATAATTTCAAGAGATAAAAAAAGAGAGACAAGAGAGATTAAAAATTAGACAGTACCGTTTATATTGATATAGTTTGATTTTGAGTTAATGTTTCTGTAAGGTCATGCCAGTGTTTGCTCCTCTCTCTCCCTCGTTGCGCAGCCCCACCCTTCCCTCTGCGTCCGCACGCAGCCGTCTACTCACAAAGTCTTTAACAACATGGAGGGAGACAAAGTGCCAGTCAACACTGCTAAAGACCTGGCTTGTAAAAAGAAAAAGACAACGGTTCAGTCAGTGTTTTTCAAACACAAACACTTTACTTTGGCGGTCCGCCCAGGTTAGGCGACACATTGCAGCATTTATCAGAGAAACACAGTGATTACTTACAAGTCACAACACAGATAGTGAACACACCAGTCAGATTCATTTGTTAGCTACCACTTTGGTTTTGTTTTGAAAGGTTACGTTGTTGTCTTGCCTCCTCAACATGCAGCTCAGCTGCTGCTGTGAGCGGAATTGTAGGTGAAAAAGTCCAGAAGACAAGTTCTGTTTTTGTTTTTTTTTGGCGACAACAAAGCTTACTACTGATGGAGAAATTCACTGGAGCAGATATACGGGGAGAGAGAGATGGAAAGAAGCGGGGCACGCTGACGGGTTTGCAGCAGAGGTAACTTAAGTTAGGTAACTTAAAACATGCCAGCTAAAACTGACATTTTCAGTTCCCCTCCTGTATTCAACTGAAAACCTCATCTTTCTATTATGTTGATACTGTTGATTACACTTTTTGCTTTGTGCAACAATCTTTGCTTAAAATGGATCATTTTATAGCTTATACACACAAGTAGATTGAAGTAAAAGCGTGTGTATGTGCAACAAAATACTAATAAAACATCTGATAGTTATAGTTTGATAAGTTTGACTTAGTGCTCTATACACTCAGTGACAACACCTTCCATGAAAAGGTAGAGGGCAGGGATCATTTTTTATATCTAAAAGTATCTTTAAAGACAAGCAAAATGTTTGTGGTGTGAAGACAGCAACTTGTTTTGCTTCCCTTTTATATTTTGGTAGACTCTTCTGGCAAAAAGTATGTAGCATTTCAGGCTATTGTATAGCAATGCTAACCTGTATTTGCTTTATACATAGCTGGATGTTTTAAATGTCATGAGAACCTGCAAAATGCTCAATCTCTGTACTTCTAAACTGTCAGTCAATGGCTGTAACAACTCAGACGTATCTTTCCAAGGTTTAAGTTTTAATGAGGGCACAAACCGTTTCCATTTTCTAGCTTTAACTCTAGCTAAGTTTGAGGTTTAATGCTTTGATCATAGTGTCACCTGCTCTGCTGATTTTAATCAACCCTGTACATATTCACCACCTCCTATGTTCAGATGCATCGCCGCCCCCTCCTCCCCTAAGTGAGAATGCCAAGGGTTTCATAGCCACGCTGGAGCACAGCAGCGAGGAGGAACTAACCCTGCACCTCCAGGACCGCATGCAGTTCAGCAAGGAAGCCATCGCCTGCTTGGTCTGCGTCTTTGACAGGCTGCACAGCCGCATTGATGATATGTGCAAGCAGGTTGAGGCTGCAGGTAACTGTGAAGACATGCTTGTTACTGACATACAAACAAGAAAGAGGAAACTAATTACCTGTTACTAATTGAGTTTCATTTGTCATTATTGAGTTGTTGGTGTAGATAAATGTGAGCAGGGTTTATTTTGTTAGTTCCACTCTAATTTGGCACAACTGTCTTGATCTTCATCGGCAGCTTGTGAGGACGATAGCCACTCTGACATTGTCGGTGAGAACCATGCTCTGCTGGAGAAGAATAGTCGACTGCGAGACCTGGCCACTCTCCTGCAAGGCAGACACCACAAGATGTCTATGGAGGTACAATTTCCTTTGCACTGTTTGAGGGTGTCACTGTTTGTAGTGAATATTTGTGCTTTTGCATGAGTGTCAGAAATAGTTGGAGTATGTGAATGGGGAAAATTGTAAAAATGTCTATGAGTGTATTCAGCCACTGCTTTTGATGTATCCCTGTCAATTATTACAGAGCTGTTGTTGTGTCTTTGCCCTTCTTGCAGTACAATGAGTTAGTGGACAAGGTGACCAGCTCCGAGACCAAGGTGTCTGAGATGGAGACGACGGTGGAGGACTTGCAGTGGGACATGGAAAAACTCCGCAATAGGGAACAAAAGCTTAACAAACACCTGGCAGAGGCCATGGAACAGGTGCGTTTGATTGAAAGTCTGTGTGTGAGTGCGCGCGCATTTTATCTGTCCATGCTGCTGTTTCTCTTGTACACATGAGTTGACAGTGATAAGGCTTTAAGCATCAATGCATGTCAAGCCAGCTGTTGTTATTGATGCACATCTCACTGTGATGTTATTTGCATCAGCTATCTGAACGTGAAGAAAATAAGCTTTGTCTCAGGCATGGGTTGTGTGTAGCTGTGCTGTGTGCAACTCGTGTTTTCTTTAGGCAATTGTGTTTTGGGTTGTCTGTCCGTCCCATTCGACACAAACGTCCACTTAGATTCAAGGATGAACTCATGAGATTTCTTTGGACATTATTCACACTGTAACTGTGGAAGGGAAAGGGAGATTGTGACCACATTTCACATTTGGTCATTGTGACTTCAAAATATGTTTTTAGCCATCATTTAAGAATGAATTCCACATTTCACACACACGTTGACAGGAAAGACACAATGAGTAACAGGGCTTTCCTTTTCTTAGAATGAGGTAGAGTTGGTACCAGCATGAGCACGTGCACACACGTGCATGTATACAGTGCTTTCAGCTGCCTCAAGCAAACACTTTTTACAAGTAACATATTTTTATAATAATTATATAATTGAGAAAAGAGAATGACTGAATTATCATTTTATAGCATATTTTGTTCAACATGTGTTAATTTACACAGTTAACAAACAGCAAGTTGTTTAAAATCAAATATAACATAACAAGTCTCCAGACTATCTTTTTTTACTAGGAGCACTGTAGCCCCTAACTGAACATTTTAGGGGCACAGGCAGAATATTTAGGGGTGCACATCTTAAATTGACCTGCAATGCAATTTTTTACATTTTCCCCATTTTAACTGTACTACTGATACATCCATTGGTATTGAATACAGAAAGTACAATGTGTTGTTTTATTTTAGTTCAGTCACATTTTAATTGAATGGTGCTTAACAAATGCACATCCTAGAAGTGGCGAGGCTCTTTCATTTGTGTATCTCTCTCTGTTTTTTTATGTGTTAAGCTGCTGTTGTGCTTCATTAAGGTGTCGTGTTTAAACTGTGTGGTGCCAGCTGCCTCAGCAAACTTGATTTTTCCCTGCATGTTTTGAACCACATCCAGTGCAGTGGATACCGTTCATGGTGTTGGAGTTTTTCCTAAATCTTTGCCATATGAACGCCCTTTGCCAGGGGCAGACTGGCACAATTATTCAGGCCGGGAATTGGAATCCATCCCAGGCCACCCTGTTCACACAAACCACTGGATCGTTAATTTTGTAGACTAACCCTATTTGTTAATGTTAGGGGTATCAAACTAGCTGCAGATTTTGTCACTATGTTCATCTGGGAAGAACGTTATCCACATTACAAAATACAAATATTTGGGACTGACCATTAAAGTAGCCTGTCTGAATACTGAGTTTTCAAGGCATAAACCATGTGTGCGGATTCTCCTGATTGCTTGCCTATTTTAGCTGCTGTTGGTCAAATTGACATCACACACACATTGGCCAACTCTTGCAGACTTGCTCCTTCCTCATTGTTCAACATGAAATAAAAAAATAAAAATTCAAAAGCATTCACTACATATGTTATCAGTCTGGACGAATATGGATGTAAACAGAAACTTGACTGGTTGGTGGAGACATACATAGTTTTACCGATGTTCTGCGTTTGCTGTCTGCAGCTAAAGTCTGGATACAGCAGCACTGGCAGCTCAGGTGGTCTACCTGGAGGCCAGATCACACTGAACATTCAGAAGGTGAGAAAATAATTGCCATTAATGTTGTGTTTCATATGTCACATTTCTTTGCGCGTCATATCTCAGATGCCAGCCCAAACAGGTATTTTTATACCCTTTCTCCTATCACGAACACATTGTCTTTTTTTGTTTTAGTTTGAGAGTCTCAATGCAGAGTTGGAGCACAACCAGGAGTTGGCTAATAGCCGCATGGCAGAGTTGGAGAAACTGCAGGTGGAGCTCCAGGAGGCTGTGAGGGAGAGCGAGAAGCTCAAGGTAAAGATATAATAAGACATTTTTAAAATCTGTGACAGATTTTAGTTTGTGCCAGTGTAGTGCGTTAACCTGCAATGTTCACTGTCATCTCCTAATCAGATGGACTTGCGGAATATTCCCGAAGAGGTTGTGAAGGAGACCCTAGAGTACAAATGTCTGCAGTCCCAGTTCTCCCTGCTGTACAATGAGTCTCTCGGTGTGAAAACCCAGCTGGATGAGGCGCGAGCCCTCCTGCTCACTGCCAAGAACGCCCATCTTCGACAGATTGAGCACATGGAGGTAAATTTCATATATCAAAGTTGATCTCATAAAAGTGTTATATACTTTAAATTATTTTTTAAGACCCCTGATAGTTAACTTCACCATATCCTGACTGTAGCCCATTTTTGCCATTCTAGCTATTTGTCCTAACTGTTTATTGTCTTAGGGACTTAAACATGTACATGTGTATTATTACCACTGTTTATTTATGTATATGTAAATTATGGTCAACCGTGTCTGTTTTCAACTGTTCAGAGTGATGAGCTATCCCTTCAGAAGAAGCTGCGGACTGAGGTCATCCAGCTGGAAGACACCCTGGCCCAAGTGCGCAAAGAGTATGAGATGCTGCGCATTGAGTTTGAGCAGAACCTGGCAGCAAACGAGCAAGCAGGTACCTTTGGAAACACATCATCACATCTATCAACAAGTCAAGAGGGAAGGGAAATCAAATTGTGCATTAGTTGTGCTGCGTTATTATAAACTGGATTTGTAAATGATGGATTGGGCTTAATATACGGCAACACATAAATGTAAACTTCTGTATTTAAGGATGATATTCAAAGTGAATTTTCAGTTACACATGTTTTTAACATCTGTTAGCACATATTAGGGCAGCTGTGGCTCAGGAGGTAGAGCAGGTTGCCTGAATGTGTGTGAATGGGTGAATATGACATAGTACAAAAGCACTTTGAGTGGTTGGAAGACTATAAAGGTGCTATACAAGTACAGACCATTTACAAATATTGTCATCATCGGAACAAGGCAAGGTATATCATTTGTATCATGATGTCACTCCTCTGCACTACGCAGATGAACTCATCATTTACAGCACCAGATGATGCTGAATGAGTCAAAACCAAAGCACACATTGACTGTATTCTTAGTATTTCTGACTCTCGTCCTTTTATCTCTGTTCTCTCAGGACCAATCAACAGAGAGATGCGACACCTAATCAGCAGCCTTCAGAACCACAACCTGCAGTTGAAAGGTGATGTGCAGCGCTATAAGAGGAAGCTGCGGGAAACCCAGATGGAGATCAATAAAGTATGTGGCATGAATCATGGACAAATTTTTGTTTTATTCATTGAGATTCAGACAGCTGTTCTAAGCAATACCAAAACACCAGTAGTGACATGTTTATTCTAACAAATCTGACTTTATTTTCAGTAAAATATCACAATTTGCTTTCTCGACAGTTGCGTTGTCAGAGTGGGGACACTGGCGTTCTGATTCTTGAGGAGACGACGAGTGACAGCATTGACGTGAAGAAAGAAGAGGATGAGGACCAGGAGGAGGAGGAGGAGAGGAGGAAGGAACTGGAGAGACAGCGGGCCCGAGAGAGGGAGAGGGAGGCTGAGCGAGAGCGAGAGAGGGAACGTGAGAGAGAGAGGCAGCGCAGTGACGAGCTGAAGAGGAAGGACTCGGACACACTAAAGATGCTCAGAGTAGAACTAAAGTACATACCCCTCCTCCAGTCCATTATCATTTATAACAACATGTTCATAAACACATAATTTGCTTTACAATATTGTTTTTCACATAAAATTTCATATATTGGAGGCCAAATTCTCCATTACTATTAAATGACATAGACATTCATGTGCAGTTACACATTAACAAATACACAGAAGCCTTGTTAGCTGTTTGTATTTTTGTATTGTTTGCTCTGTTTTACCAGCAACAGTGTCTGCACATTTAAAATCACTCAACTAAATGCACTTAATGTTAATGTCTTTCTCTTCTTTAACCCATCAGGAAAGCCCAGGAGTCCCAGAAAGAGATGAAGCTCTTGTTGGACATGTATAAGTCAGCTCCAAAGGAGCAGAGGGACAAAGTGCAGCTCATGGCAGCCGAACGCAAATCTAAAGCTGAGGTTTGTTCTTTGGTGTGTTCCTTCCGTCCTACTTTTGCACATTTCTTGTTTTTGCATGTAAAAATAAAAAAGCTTTGTTGGCTGGAAACAAGGAAATATTTAAACAGTAATGCAAGTTATAATGCCCAACCCCTATCTTGAACTGGCCAGGTGGATGAGTTGAGGATGCGAGTGCGAGAGCTGGAGGAGAGGGAGAGGAAGGAAAGCAAGAAGCTGGCTGATGAAGATGCCCTCAGGAAGATCCGAGTGGCAGAAGAGACCATTGAGCATCTGCAGAAGAAACTTGCTGCCACTAAGCAGGTACGTGTGTGTTATCCAAGGAGGGTTTAATTAAGGGCAGCTTGAAGAAGAACTGAGGAAGCCTTGAGATGAGAGACGAAACATCTTCCAGTATCTTAAATCAAGTCCAGTCACTCTTGATTTAACCTTCAGTCATCCAGGACCTGGATGATTGAGAGTCTTCACAGACATATTTCTGTTTTGTTCTCTCAAACATGTCTCATTTATAATGCCTTTATGTTTACTTCTACCTATGCTTATGCTTCAACAGGAACAAATATTCAACAGTGTCTCCATATATTATCATTATTTTCCATCAGCTTTTACCCAAAGGTTTAAATGCAGCCTATACTCATATGCGTCATTTTTTAAATTGGTCATGTAAATTAACATGTACAAAAGCTTAATGAAATTTGAACCTCTTCCACTTTCAGACCGGCTAGAAATGAGACATGAATCATCAGCTCGTTTTGGTAAAAATTGTCAGACTTAAACCTTAGGGACTGCACCAGATATGAATATAAACAAGCCAGCTGTGTTAAGAATGAAACTACTGCAACGAGTATCATATTTGCCTAAGAAAGATGTTCTCCTAATCTTAGACTACAAAAGAGGAATTGAAAGCTAACGCTGTGGCCTGGAGTTTAAACCTGATCAGCTCGTTATCTTAATGCTAGCCCAATTTATTCTTGTTTTATTTTCTTCTCAAAAAACTTTGCAAAAATGTAATATCTTTTTAGTCTTGCAAAGATAAACATTACGCACTTGGAATTAGTATATTTTAGGCTTTTTAGTCACTTTGAACAGCAACTTAGAGATTTTGTTATCTGGATGAAATGATTTGAAGCACAAAAATATACATGCAAAAATGAAACAATCTTTAGGGTGTGGCAAATGTTTTCGTGTGAGCCATCCTGAGAAATTGTATGTTCAGTATGTAAAACACTGTCAGATCTGAGCTCACTTACTTGGCTTTGTGGCCTTGTAAATGTTGAGACGCTCCTCTTGGTATTTCATTAGTAAGTAAGAAGATGGAGAGAATACGAGAGCAGGCTGTCATGTGATTGAAGCATTATCTGCCTGGGGTCAAATATTGGTTAAGTAATGTCATCGTAAACTCTAAAACTTGCTTATATAGTGGATACGCCCACATTAGATAATGTAATACTGTCACGAAAATACACACTCAGCTGTTGACCTTAGTGCTATATTCAATATGATCGGTCTTAGAGGCTTATCAGTTAATATGAATCATATTGTCCTCTTGAGAATTTAAAGCAAATAACTGCACTAAGACCACCTAAAAATGCACGTCTCTTCTCATTAGCACTGGGATTGTAATTAAATCAAATGCAGGAAATTACACCTAAATGTAAAAGAGTTATGACCGTGTTTTAAGTTGTTTAACTGTTCCATACAATTTTATGAGCATAAAGGAGACAGATGTTGAGGTCTGAAAGCCTGCAGCTCCACATACTTTGGATCTCAAAGAACATAATTAACAGAAGGCACACCTCACTCTGGACTGATACTGGTTTATTTGGCTCTTTACTTTTGTCCTTCTTATCTACTACGAAGTTAACGGACAGCAACTAAAGTGTTTTGGACGCAGGTGTGTTTGATTTGTTCCCCTCAGTTCATGGCTGCCAGACTTTTAACTTTGCAGGGTGACTGATCGCCAGAACTTTCCAATAAACAAGCTATTTTCGAGTTTATATGACTTTATTTTAAAGGACCTAGTTGGCTTGTAAGTGGGCAACTTGACCCGAAATGAAGTAAATGCAGCAAAGTAGCATAGAAAACAAACCAGGTGTGATTGCACCTTGAGATACACAGGCGTAAATGGGTCAATGAGGGTGTTATGTAATTAATCCCATCAGGTAATACAGTCAAATTTAAAAGCTTTTCACGTCTGTTTTTCATAACGAAAGCAACCATAGAGATTGAACGGTATTTGTGAATCAGACTGATAACATGCTTTATTTAAAAAATAGCACACTGTGCCAAAAGATCACATTTTCTTTGTGTGTAGTGATGCTTTTTAGAGGGGTTAGGAAGGAATTCCGTTTTGAATCTGTAGTGTTGGTTATTTTCAGTTGTGACTACAGAGCATTGTCTACAAAGAGGCATAGTATGACTTGGAACTAAAACTTCTAAAACTGTTGCACACCCCCAATAAATACATGATAAGAATGACTACAAAGGGTGATGAAGGTAGGCCTTACCTTTTTTAAAACTGAACCCAGGAGCAATATCACTGTTTTTGATCCCTGACACCTGTGTCCCTCGAGGAGGAGGAAGCCCTGCTTAGCGAGATGGATGTAACCGGCCAGGCCTTCGAAGACATGCAGGAGCAGAACAGCCGGCTGTTGCAGCAGCTACGGGAGAAGGACGATGCCAATTTCAAGCTGATGAGTGAGCGAATCAAATCTAACCAGATCTACAAGCTGCTGAAGGAGGAGAAGGAGGAGTTGGCCGACCAAGTCCTCACATTCAAAACCCAGGTGGCGTTTATATTCTTAACCAGGAAATGCAGCGTTGATGGTTTTCATTGTGACATGACAAGTATTAACTCTTACGGTTGCTGCCACTCTCCAGGTGGATGCCCAGCTGCTGGTTGTGCAGAAGTTGGAGGAAAAAGAGGGCGTCCTCCAGAGCACACTTGCCGCTCTGGAAAAAGAGCTATCTGTCCGGACACAAGCACTAGAACTCAACAAGAGGAAGGTAGGAAGAGAGATGCCCTCAATCATATTATCGGCTCTTGCACTGTAGATTCACTGGATGATTTGATTCCTGACAGATGTTCCTAAATGTAAACGCACGCAGCATTATAATAGGATCTGGATACTATGTGCTAAAAGTCGTACTTGTGCACATCATTTTGGTGTGTTCAGGTGCTTGTTAGCAATTCTGACATCCAAGATTGGCGACAAAACGTTGCATTAATGAGCTACATTGTTAGCAAACTAAACTAACTGTCTGTCCTGATTCCCACATTTGCAATTTCTTGCAATAGTTAAAGTGCCTACTTGTGACATATTTCTGGTAATTGCTACCATTGCCCAAGTACCCGTTAAAGACTACAGTTGTGTGGATGAGTGCACTGGGGCACCATTAATGAGTTCATCTTCATACGTAGATAAATGCTTGATTTTTTTTCCTTTTTTAATCTCATTTGCTCTTTTTTCACAAGTAGGAACAATAAACAATCAAATTTAAACATAACAGAAAACACACACAAGTGGCTGCTTACTTTAACTGAAACCAGTGGCTGCCTGGAAGCTATGAAGAGGATCTAAAAACGTATAGCATGCTGTGGAAAATGGCCGTTAGAGATGGAAAATATACACCATATGCAGTAAATGGGATCAAACAAGCAAAACCAACACCATGGTTGTTTTAAGTTAGTTCATGACTGAATCTACTGTACCACCAGCACAATACAGCTCAGGGATCTCATCATTAGGTTTTTCTTATTGAGTGTGTCGGGTTCCTTCCCTGCTGCAGGCGGTGGAGGCTGCCCAGCTGGCAGAGGACCTGAAGGTGCAGCTGGAGCACACGCAGGCCAAGCTCAAGGAGATTCAGGTCTCTGTGGCTGAGAACCGCACTGCCCGGGAGAGGGAGAGCAGCAACCTGAAACGAGCACAGGTATGTTCTATTTCAGAGTTGGAGAAACTCACACAAATTCCTCCAGAGGTTCTTGGTGGAAGATCACACCAGGAATCTGTGTTAAATGGCCACTCTCCTGATGCCTTCTAGGAGGATCTGTCCAGGCTGAGACGGAAGCTGGAGAAACAGAAGAAGGTGGAGGTGTACTCTGATGCTGATGAGATCCTGCAGGAGGAGATCAACCAGTACAAGGTGAGAAAGAGAGAACATTCTTGTGCAGAGAAATGTATAAAACACCAACAGCTTTTTTGGCACAATCTGCAGTTGGCTGTGGTTTACACAACAGTCTAGTGAAAATGTAATGCGTCGTAATACTAAATACTACACCTTTTGTAATTTCCTCGATTGGCTGACAATGGCTCTTTTTCATTCATGAGTATGGGCCAGAAAATGAGCTCAAACCTTTACAGAAATGTTACAGTCGCTTTGTGCTTTGGGGATATCAAGAATCTTACTTGTTACACTCTCAAGGCTTAGCTGTGGTAACATAAAATTGGTAGAGGTAATGACTGTGAAGTCAGTATTTACTCCATATACAATGTATTTATCCGTCTCCAGGCCAAGCTGCGCTGCCCCTGCTGCAACACACGGGACAAGGAGACGGTGCTCACCAAGTGTTTCCACGTATTCTGCTACGAATGTCTGAAGATGCGTTACGACACCCGACAGAGGAAGTGCCCCAAGTGCAACTGTGCCTTCGGAGCCAACGACTTTCACCGCATCTACATCACCTAATTCACAGAGGAGTGAAAGGAGAAGCCAGTAGATGGAACCAAAGGAGAGTAAAGACAATAGAACTGTGTTCAAAGAGGCAGACATTTTGGGGGTAGTCAGATGAGTGTGTTTCCCCTTTTTAATCTCTCTTTGGAAAGACTTGTTTTACCGCATCATTGCCAGTTGGTGATTCATTTGGTGACCAAACAGATAGTGACACATCTGACTAAGTGTTGTGCTGTAGCTAATAAACACAATTGTTTGTGCACCCAGTGATGTTGAGCTGCTGTGCTCTGTTTTCCTGTCCTTGACGTTATTGCCATGTTAAAACATCCTGTCTTTTAACAAACCGGGCCCACTTTTAAATGTTTATCTTTTTTTTGTTTGTTTTGTTTTAACGTATTGAAAAACTTTGAACTGCAGTGGAACATGGTTGATCTTCCTGAAGTGTTTCTTTGAATTGTTTTGTCCTGCTGGTTTTGGAAATCCTGTAAAATCAGTGAAGCTGAAATTTAAACTTAGAACATTAAAAGAAGCCTTTCTTTACATACTTGAGGACTGCATGTGTAAAACTAAATATGTTTCTAATATGTAAGTACAACAGCCAGAATCCGCCAACTTTCTTGGTTTAGGCTATAGTATTAACAATGCCTGAGAGAGGTCGGCTAGTTTGGCACCGAGTCAGCACATACAGGAATGTTTGGATCACCTTGGGCAAGGTCCTGTATGTGTGTGTGTGTGTCCTGTTGCTATGGTTCCTATTGGAGAGTTTGACACAACATCTGCAGCTTATAGTGCCTCATTACTGATGAAATCACTGCAGTGGAAAGTCAGCTCATATGGGTGTCCTTAGTGGGCCATGCCGCTCCAGGTCCTCTTAGAGAGCTTTCCTGAAGGTTAGCCGTGACAGTAGAGTACAAAAACATCTGTTTAACAACATGCCTCTAACCTAATTGAGCCAATGAAACCTCTTTTCCTCTGTTCTGATGATGTGAACTATTTACTGCGGGGTTGGTTAGCGTCTGTTTGACGTTAGCTCTTGTGGGAAAGGCAGTTCACACCATGTAGCGCGCACATAAAAAGTTCCAGGCTGCAGAGAAAAAGAGTGAATGTGTGAAAAAAAGTTTATCAGGCAGTTGGGAACAGTTGAGTAAGACTGTTGGCATAAATAAGAATAACTTCATTGGTAATAATACATGGGCAGAGTTGGTTTACTCATATGAATGTGCATTACCTGTCATAAATAAATGAGTAGTTCTCACTTTGTGCTAAGCCATCATTTGTATGCCACACACCGCAGAGGTTGTCCTAGTAACTGATGGTCTTCATTAATAGGGTATATGAGACAATGCTGTGACGGGGGCCAGCGTGATAGCACTCCAGGCATGCGTTCACTGCCTTTGTTATTGCATATTTGCGCTGCAGCAGCAGACTACACCCAACTCCAGACATTAATAACACCACCCTCCGTCAGGGACACTGGCTATTCAAATGTCAGTTTCCAAAAGCAAGAGCACCCCAGTTACTGTGTATCTGCAGCGGGCATAGATAAAAGCATATCTCGCTTTGAGCAGACTTTTCCCAAAGGCTTTAAAATCAGATTTTTTTCTAGTAGCCTAAATGTCAGCTGTTCTGCCTCAGTTGCTGTTCCTCTTTCTTTCTGTGCATGGGACCCTCTCCCATGCCAGAGAGTTGTGTTGTTTGGCAGAGACGAGGGAATGACGTCGACAGGCGTGGTAATAACAATGAGAACACTATTAAGTCCAGACTACACAGACTCTCTGGTAAAATGTGGAGGAAAGGCTGCAGGGTGTGGCCATAAAATATGAAATAAACGAAACTGTGCGAAACTCTCACACCTGAGGTGGTTTAATTGAAAGTTTCACTAGAAGCGCGGCAAAATGAAACCACATACTATGGCAGAGGAGTTTCCTGTGAGTCGGGGAGTGCGCACCGAGAATCCGAGCAGTACAGTACATAGGAAATGACTCATAGGAGTTGAACTGCTAGCGTGGGTGTGTGCGCTATTAAAACAAGGCGCAGACTCCTCAGGGTGACTCACTCTGATGCTCGCTTTTCCATGCTGAAACCCAGCACGGATTGTTAATCAGATGAACTTTCGGGAATTGTGTAGCCGACAGCGAACAGCTTTTTACCCGCAGACAACATGGTTTCAAACGCTCTCTGCGCACTGTGCGGACTTATTATAGCGACCGTGACCAATTTCTATGGTGTGAGCGCACAGAGAAGTAAGTAAAATAAGTTTTTGTTCAAGCAGCAAATCTTTGTTTTGTTTTGTTCTTGTAAAATGGGCTTGTTAATGTGACTCCATTGCTTTCCCTGTTCGTGTGTTACTTATGATTTATAAGCAATTGTTTGGTGTCCTTTTTACTGAGAACATGGGTCACAGTCCGGTGGTCTGGTCTCCCTTAGTAATGGAGTCAGATAGTGGGTCTGCTTACAAAGCCGCTTCCTTTACCAGCTGCATTTCTCACCGGTTCCGCATTCCGATCGCCTTATTTCACCCCATCCATCCGTGCCCCTGGGAGAGAGGGACAGGCCACATGGAAAGGGTGCACTGCCTGTGTCCATTTCACCTTTTACTGCCTCAAATACACACACAAAAAGAGCTTTTGACTTTGTTTCCACTGAAGTTTGGATTTAATCCCAGTGGAGAACACCACACTCGGATTGCACTGAGAACATCAAATCTTGAATAATTACACGGGTTAGCACCGTTTCCTCAGGCATTAAAGTCAGAAAATGCATTTTAACGCACCAAACTCAAACCATGCTAGATCTAGATTCTATCCATGTGAAGCCATCTCTACATCTGGACATCAGCTGTTGATCCACCCACCTCCCCTCTTCCAGTTTATGACAAAACACAGCACCCCCACACCCAAAACACCCTTTGTCAGGCTAGGTGCTGAGATTTGCCAAGGTCAACACACAAAAAATGTCTTTCCAGATTTTAGAAGCTGAATCATAAGAAACTTCTGTGGTAGGATAAATCCCTGCTGCTTCTTACAGTTACAATACATTGCTGTCTGAGGTGGTGAAGTAAAAGTTGAAAGGTGTAGTAACCCCTTCGAATAATTTCTCTCTTAACCTTAAAGTTGAACTTAAGCTCATAAGAATGTTTGAATAATTGTTAGCAATTTAATCAGCACTTTCAGATTGTTGTCTGATTTGAGCAACAAAAGCTCCACTTCTCAGTTGTGGTTTTGGGTTTGGACAGCGGCCAACCAGCAGTCTCAAGGATCAGTTCCTTTCACTGACCTTTTGAACCCTTCGAGCATGAGTCCAGCTGGATGATGTAGTGCCAAAGTCATCTGGAGAAGTGCTTACAAGAACTGTGACACATTTTTTCTGTGACCATGGGTATAAAATGAGTCAGTTCAGCTCTGTAGGCCGGCTGGCTGTGGTGGAGGGAGATTCTCTGGGGGCCTGAACATTTGGCTGTAACATAACTGGAGAGTAAGAGGTCAAAATGCCTCAAACATGACTTTTTGAGCAGGTGCCATTTGGCTTCAGCTGGTTTAATAATGACTGGTCCACTAATGTGTGTGTGTGACCAGCTAAAGACCCCTATCTGGACACACTCTATACATTGGCATTGTAGGCTCTGGATCTCATGCTCTTGAAAAACTGGAATTTCATTCTGTGTCTAAGGCTCACTTCTTTCTGTATGTATTTTGGTTGTGAGCCATAAGAGAAACCATTTGAATTTAAATGTATTTCCCAAAAAAAAGTTCAGTTTGCACTGGTGAATCATCTCGTGAATCCTCTATTCATTTCTAATTTGAGTGAAACAGTTAGTTGATTAAAGTGGTACGCCACAAGTGGACAGATAAAGAAAAAACCCTGAAAATTCAAAATCAAACCAAGATAGTCTCTCTTTTAGTCAAAAGTCAAGATCCAAAAACACTGGATCCTACATTTCCCATAATGTGTCTTTCACTAGACCCTCGTTGCTTGTCCTCAATGCCATCTTCTTTAACTCTTTGTACCTCCAGTGTGTAATGCCAGCTTTCCATTAAAAATCTCAGTGTATTACTTCACTGACATCACAATGACATCATCAGGGTTACTCAGACTTAACAGTGGTCCCTCCGGAGCCACCAAAGACATTATTCAACTGTCTTAACAGCCAGACTAGTTCTCCAAACATGTCAAACATAAACACATTTAAACTTTTCAGTTGTGAAGACTTTCTGCTTTTCTTTGCCTGAGGCGATAGTAAACCGAAAATCTTTAGATTCTGGAATGTTTTTGAGCATGATGTAGGGATATTTTACTTGAGAATTTCTTGTTCATGTGACTTTATATTTCTACCCACATATCAGAGGTAAATATTCTACTGTGTACCTGACTACATTCATCTTACAGCTAGTAGTTTTTTTGTGTTTAACACAAAAATCACATGATAAGCTTCTAATGTATTTTGAGAGAGGAAACCAATGATTCTCCATCCTTCTGGATGGCCAAAAAAGCAGTGTCAAGTTGGCGACCCTTTTCTCGCTTCAGATGTCAATGAGTTGTTAGTAGATTCATCATATCCCCTCTCAACTTATCAGATGCATTTCACAAAGATTTGAGAAAAAATGCTACTTTGTGTAGTAGAACATCTTTCCTCCAATTATCATAATCTTGTGACTGGACTAAACTAAATTAGCTTCCCCTTAACCAGCTACAACAGTAAAATGCTACATGCTACAAGTGCATCAGTATTAACAATATAACAATGTAATATCTAATAATGCATAAGTCACAGGTGTTTCTGAATGAAAATACTCCATCCATCGTCAACAGCTTATCCTGCGTACAGGGTCGCGGGGGGCTGAGGCGGGTACACCCTGGATTGGTCGCCAGTCCATCGCAGGGCCACACAGACAACCACTCATATTCACACCTAAGGACAATTTTAGAGACACCAATTAACCTAGCCTGCATGTCTTTGGACGGTGGGAGGAAGCCGGAGCAGCCGGAGAGAACCCACGCAGACACGGGGAGAACATCATGCACACAGAAAGGCCGGGGCAACTGGGGTTTAAACCCATGACCTTCTTGCTGTGAGGCGACATTGCTAACCGCCCTACACTTAATTTTTAATTGTTTAAAATAAATTGTTTAATTGTTTTAACTGATAATACTTTGTAGGACTGATAGGACTTTTACTTGCAGTGTTGTACTAGTAGGCTACTCTTAAATAAAATATATGAATACTTTATCCACCCCTGAATGTCGCTGTAACAGTGTTCAGACCACTTAAGAAATCACTGAAACAATAATCAGCTTATGTATGCACAGCTCTATGTTCAAACAACTTCTGAATATTTACACGTCGCACAGAATGATGTTCACATGAATGATATCTCTCAGATATCTTCAAACGATTTCTTTATTTCGTTTGTCTGTAACCCTGTCATTCATGTCTGATATAGTGTCACCCATCTTGTTGTGTTAACATCTGAATGAAAAGTTGGTTCGTCAGCTCCTCAGCTTGGTGTCACAATTCTGGTTACCTACTGTTGTTGTCGTTGAAGCGGCCACAGTTTCCTACACACATTCATTTAATTACTAATGATTTACGTCAAACTGGTCTCTCTGATAGTTTTGATATTTCTTTCAGGGATGATTCAAGCAGCCAGTTTGAACATGAAAATTATGACTCAGTTTTGGCTCGGGGTGGCTCCTTGTTATAATGGATACAAAAGATGCAAATATACGTGACACTGATCAGGAAGAAAGACTGTTTATCATTTGATCTATCAAATATCTGACTATTTCCTTGTTACACTATTTTAAACTCTGTCATATTTGCTATTTGTCATATTATTAGGTTGACTTTGTGTTGCAGTATTGTTTTTGTAGAGGCGTTTTTTCAGTTTGATGTCACAATATTAGCTATTTCATACCTTGGGGTACACACACCTATTATAACCAAAGCCAGGATGAGTTAAGCCTGCAAAGAAACCACATTTAATTGTTGAACTGTCTGGCTGCAGTAAAAAGAGAAGAATCTTTCCATTGTGTCCACAGAGGTAGACTGATTCTCTCTGAGTGAAACTGCCGTCCACTTCTTTCTCACAGACACACTTGTTTCATTCTCTGGAAGTCTAATGCGTACAGAGAGGCAAAACAATTCAACGGAAGCTCTCTGTGAAAACACATCCTGCTCTTCACACATGGCCTGCCTGTTCACGCACCAGAAGTTACTGAGTAATTTTCTCTCATGCAATTAAGTTGCATCAGCAGACTGACCCGAAGGAATTTCCCAGTTTCATTTTATGAGAAGAAGAAAACCGCAAAGTTCCTCACGTGTTCTGCTAAAGTCACACCTTTTACTGTATTAGCTGATTCCAGCTGAGGTTCTGCATGTCACCTGGTTATGTTGTGTTTTGCTTTGTTTTTAGTTAGTCAGGGGATTTGATTTCGAAACAGTTGCATCAGTCTCTGAATATTACCTCAACATTTAATAGCCTTAAGCAGTGTTGAATGTTTCATAAATCATTTAAAATGTTTTTAAAGGAATAAAACAGGCATGACTAACAGATGATCTCTGGTGTTTATCTTTGTGCAGGTCAGTGTAGCAGTTCAGAGTTTCTGAACCCAGATTTGGATGTCTGTGTGCCGTGTTCATTGTGCAAGCAGTACCCAAAGACCCCATCATGCAACACATGTAAGGAGTGTATCTGAAAATGTAATTACTTTCTGCCATGACTTTCTTTCAGTACCGCAGCTGAAGTTCTTTTTATACAATCAATAGGTAAATCTGTGGACCAGACATCTGATGTGTGGAAACTGGCAGCCATCACCAGTTTCTCAGTGCTGGCTGTTGTGCTGGTCGGCGCTGCGTTGATTATCGGGGTCATGGTGCATCGACACAAGTCACACAAACGGCCTCTACGTGGTGAGATTCTTTTAAAATCTGAGATCATATAGGTTAAATGACATTTACAAGTGCAGCAGATATGGTCTTTTATGTAAAAATACACAATGTTTCAGGCTAAGGAACAAAGAAATGGCTGCAATTGAAAATAATGTTGCATGTTCCCTTACTGAGACTGTGATCCTCCCCTGTACTGCAAAATAAAACTGCAGTGTCAAGTCTTGTTTCTTCTCCACCAGCAGGAGGTGACAAATTTGAACTTAAAGGAATCCGTCATGCAAAAAACAAAAAAAAAAATAAAAAAAAATTTGTATTTGTTTCTCACACTGCATACACTGGAATCCCGGAAAAGAAGGGGTTTCCTAAATAGCTCATAAGTGGCACGGAATAAAAACCTTATCTGTGTGACATTCAAGACTAATAGAGATGAGTAATTGATGACAAGTAATCCTGGTGCAAAACGATTCTTGGTAAACAAGAGCACACTGTGTACAGTTCACTTTTTTGTTATGACATCTTTGCTGCTGCTTCACAAACCATCAAAAGTGACACAGGAAATAACTCTTATTGTCTGTTCACTTTCACCGAGAGGCAACAGGCTTTTTTTTCACATGAGCCATTTTCACATATTACAGTACAAAAAATCACAGGTGCAAACAATTAAATTAATGATGACTGAGTTTGGTTCACTGTCACGGCTTATTGGGACACTTGGATGCAGCAGAGCCATCATTAATGTTATTAGTAACACATGTGCTTTTCCTACTATGATAAGTCAAAATGTCTGCTTGGAAAAATGCCTATTACAGACAATTTACATTTGCAATCACTTTGGGAAAAATGTACATTTTTTCTTGATTAATTACAGAACCCATTGAAGAAACTGCGGGGCCACTTTATCAAGCTTAAACGAATCAGTAAGTATAATTTTCATAGAGCAAGTGTTGGACCAATACATGAATTGAGTGATCTGATCAGTCAGTGCTGCATATTACTGATGCAACAGAGCAGTAGATTTAATTTAACTCAACCAGTGTGGTTGACAGTAACTAGTAAAACCAGCAATGATAAGAACTGCATCATCAAAATGTAAAGTGTTGATACAAATGTTTTAGAGACCTTTTGGCTTTACATAAAAACAAATTTGTGACGTAAAAACTGAATCTTTGGAGTTTTCAAAATGTATTTGAATAGATTTCCCAAAACCTGACGAGTTTATGATAATATATATATATATATATTTTCTACTTGATAAAGGTGTGAAATGTTATATAAATAAAGTGACTACACATGATGTTTTTGGTTCTTTCACAAGTGATTTAGTGTAAAGTCAGATTTAAACCCCTACATATCTGCACCTGATATCAACAGCTTCAGTCCAGAAATAATGTCACTTTAAGTCCTGAAAAGTCCATTTGGTCAGATTCTAATCATAGCATGCTGTTTGTTGTGAATTGTCCCTAACTCGACATAATGTGACCGTAAAAGAGAACTGAATAATTGTCTTGGCCTCCACAGCCTCATCTTCCTCTGGAAACGGATGTGACGGAACCAAGAAGCGACTGGTTCGGAGCCAGACGGAGGAACCTCTGGACCATGAACTGTATACTCTGACTGCAGGGTATCTCTCGACCAGAATTGGACCATTTTAATTTATTAGACCGTTGAGCGAAGAGAAGTGCTCAGTTCTCAACGCTCAGTGTAGGTCCAATAGTGACCACAGGACTTTCAAGGAGCAACTCTCACACCTCCTGTAGGAAAAGTAACATCATTACATTGGTGGTATCATTCTCTGATTGTGTGTGCCTTTTTTTAAATGTCCCATTTAAATGAGATTTTGATCTGGAAGGCCTTTGTAGGTTTGCAGATGTTTCATGTCAGAAGTAAGGTAAAACTACAGTTTACTACTTTCTTTAGAGAGATGAATGCTTTCCAAACCCTGTATTGCATTGTGCTGTTTTCCAGCAGGACTCCGATGAATGTAACACAGCTACTGCTGCCTGCTGGGTTGCAGTTTGATCTCCTGCTATTCACCGGGGTTAGACAGAGTCTATCTGCTGGTCTTTTACCACAACAGCCTCTTAAAGATAAATCACATGTGAGTAAGACATACTGTTAGGCACATTAAGGCCATTTGAATGTAGCTACTTTAGCAGTAGATGAAATGTATTCTGTCCTTTGGCCCTGCCAGTATCTCTGTGTACCTGTTCTTTTAGTAGCCTCATGCAGTGATAAAAGCTGTTGATTAAGGGAGCAAACTGTACTCATCCACTGTTACTGGGTCTTCTGAGACCGACACAGACCCTGTATTGCAGGTCATTACAATATTGTCTTGTCTGTTTTAATGTTTACTAGGTTTTAGGAGATTTTAGCTAGTTTTTTCCTCTATTTCAACCCCAGAATTCATACATTCCTGTCCCAGCACTTGTAGGGCAGGATGTTTGAAACACTAGACATGCGATCCCAAACTGCTAACACGTGGGAATGTTGCAAGGAATGTACTGTAGTGAGGGAAATTACACCTGCAGTGTTTTAGGTGGACCTACACAATCACTATGCTTCGTATCTTTTGGACTTTTGGGTCAGGTTTCACATCTGCAACAAGGAAAAAAGATTTCTGTCTAGATGTCTAATTTTGTAGGCACTGAAACAGCGAGATCCACAGTGGGCAGGGTTGTTGTTTTCTACTTGTTTTATAGCTTAAGATTTTTTTTTTTAATCTTCAAAACATCATGCAGAATGTGGTTACTGAAATATTTAATGTGACGGACAATGATTCAAGTCATATTTTGGTTCTGTCTGCTTGCCCTCTAGCAGCAAAATCACTTAAAATACAGATACTTCTGCTTTTCTTTTAGATTTTTATATTATTTATTTGAAAGTATCTTGCAGTGTTTTGCATCAGCTGCGAGTGACAAGCACATTTTTAAAGGGACTCCAGTGAAGATGTGTGTTAAACTTCCACCAGGCCAGCCAACGATGTTACTGAGCAATAACTAACATTTTCTGCTTATTTCTCTTGCTTTCTATTTCTTGTTGTATATACTGCACATGCACTGGCTTCTTTTACTTATTTCAATCTTATAAACTGCTTTATGTACCAAATGTATTTTCACAATAAAACTGACAACTTCCAACAGTAATGCATAAACTGCTCCATTTTCTACTTACACGTATCTTAAGCATCTTAAAATGTTAAGATAAACAAGTTACAATCACTATCATTTGGAAGAATATGGACACAAAACACAAAACGTATTTTCCAAGTCTTTTAATTAATTTCAACTAGTTTAATTTCAATAATTTGCTTATATTCTAAACTAAGTTCTAACAAAGAAGTAAAAATCTAAGTTTCAGAGTGACAAAATAGTTATATAAATATGAATTAAATAGTGAGCAGACATTTTGAGCACTGAAAATCCAATAAATCAGAGCGTGTGGTATATGCTTCTTTTTATTACACAATAGGTGATCTAGCAGTTTTCTCCTGCTAAAGAAACTCTCGCCGTGAACGTACAGATATCCAACCGATATTTTCATTCTAGTATTTACAGAGAGAGCTCTGAGACGCACGCCACACATACCAGGCTGTGACTGTGATCAATGACGGAGAAATGAACGCGTTTAAGTGCCACAGGAGATCAGATGGAGAACATTGTAAAAATATAAGTCTGTTTCTAACTCAAATGTGTGTGTGTTGTTTTACCATGGCATATACCAAAAATATGTTACAGCAAGATAATCTAAATGAGTACAATTAATACACACAAGATTTTAAATAACGTCACAAAACAGCAGACGGCAGGTTTGTGGTGGTTTTTCCACCACAAGGCTAGTGTCAGTTTACTGATCCTGATGCCACGGTACTTGATACATTGGTAAGACAAAACAAATGAGATGTCCATGCACTGAAACAATACTTTCAGCATATTGCTTAAATATTACGACCCGCAAACAAGCTGAGGTGAACTATCAACACCCCAACAAATGACAACAGGTTGGCTGCATTATTATATACTTCCTGTCTTCCTTAGGCTACAAGTGTCTCACCTAAAAATGTGCAAATATAACTCTGAAAACAACAAACTGCAGAGAAACTACCATGTTATAGAGAAAACGGCATCTGCGAACTACAAAGTAAAACTTTAAATTGATGCTTCATCCATTCTATTAGTCTTACAATTGATATCTACGGTTTTTACGGTTACAGTGTATTCTCTACAATTAAGCTGCATGAGGCATTAAGTAGCAGTTGCTAGGTAGGCAGGGCTTTCCATGAGGTATTTCATACTCTGACCAGTGCCAAACATACTCATACATAAAATGTAATGTGTAAGGCATAAAGAAAATCTAATTTTAAATGTTATAAAAAACAAAAACAAAGGCCATGCGTTCACTTTTGCTGGATTTCTCACTTGTGAAAAGAAACCACTTCAGGAACAACAGGCTCCTTATAGACAACTTGGCAAAATAAAGGTAACCCAGAGAATCAATCATTTTTCACAGGACAAGAGACAGTGGTTCGTGAACTCAACAGTGAAGATGTAACTGGTTCGTCCTTGTAAATCCATAAAGCTCTGGTATGTTTGCAGTAATACTTGTGCTTGGCAAAAATGAAGCATTATGGCCACATTTGTTTAAAAAATACATACCCAAGGTCTTTCTGTTTGATTCACATAAAGCATTTGTGAGGGGGGAAAAAATTAATGGAGAGGCAAAAAGGAACCACTTTCACATCACTGTTGTAATACTTCTGTTATCGACTGCTTTAAGACAAATCAGAAGAGAAATAAAAATCTAATTAGTATAACGTACAACATAAAACTTAATGATGTCATTTACAGTATAACAAGTACAGTGAGAGGAGGTTTGTTCACATTAAACTGCTACAGCTGACTTACATTTTAGGCACTGGCACTTCAACATAACTGGTGCTTCTCAAAAGGTTCATAATTCAACAGCATGCACTGCGTGTGGAGCGGCAACTAAATGCTGAAGTGATTTTAACAACCGTTACATGAGCTAAATTATAAGTTTGAAATGGCACAAGTGAAAAAAATAAAAGGTTATGCTCAGTTCAGAAACTGATTATGCACAATGTTTCACACATCAGGTATGTTCCTTTTGAAGGTTTACCCTGAGTGCTGCCAATAATGCTTGGCTCATTCATTCCTGCCTGTTTTAACTGAGAACTAATAAGTAGATACAAATCGACTGATGAAGTTCCTTAAAGGCTACATGAGTTTTAAAAGACTTTACAATATTAATAAAAAGCTTTTTTTCCCTAATAAAATATGCACATAAAACAGGAATAAATTAATAAATACATCCATTTTTAGCATACAATGTCACTCAACGTGAATATTATTAGCAGTACGACTATTTACTTGATAATATGATTTCAGTAAGTCACTTTGCCACTGACCTTTAGACACACCTAGAGGTATTTGACTTAATAACAGGCTTGCCCTATGTGAAATCCCGACAAAGTGAGCAGTCCTTCGACGCTCACGGCAAAGCTAACAAAAGGATTCAGAGATAAATATAGTTTGTATATTTTGATTCCTAAGGATCTTACAGAGGCACTGAACACAATTATACACAGCAAGAGAGGAGAGATCACCGATAGAACAGTACTGTCTTACAAAAAACATTATCAGCGTTGGACCTGGGCTGCACTTTTATTTTCACTTTGGTTGGTTTGTTTGTCATTGAGGAGTGAGTGGCGAGTAATATTTTCATCACCTGCCCTGTATTCCGGGATTGTGTGTATTTGTGGAAAACATTCAGGCCTTATTAACAGCTGACCTATAAACCATCTGTTGTGGAGGTAAGACTGGAAGTCTGTAATGAGATGTGCATGTCTTCAAAAGGAGCGTCTGTCAGGACCAAGGAGCACTTTCTGAAAAATAAAATACTGTTTTACAATTATTGATAAGAGGGTTAAATAACACATACATAAGAGGAGCACCTCCCCTCTTCTCTTGTACACTCTGCAATCCTATTTTAAAGGAAAGACCCCATGTCCAAGTCCATAAACGTGTTAGCGTCCATGCTAAAAGAGGAGTCGTAGCTCTGGGTGTTCTGGTGCATCTTCTGATGGTGCCGCAGGTTGGACTTGCTTGAAAAGCTCTTGTCGCACAGCATGCAGGCGAAGGGCTTCTCTTTGGTGTGGATTCGTCGGTGACATATGAGCTGAGTGGACACGCGGAACGCCTTTCCACACTCCAGACACTGGTAGCGCTTGGGCTCTGTATGAATGCGCCGGTGGTTCTTGAGGGCCATCAGGTTGGTGAACTCTTTCTGGCAGACTGAGCAGAAGAAGGAGCCCATCTTGTGGCTGTTTTTGTGGTTGAGGAGGGAGCCGGCGTGGCGGTAAGTGCGGCCACAGTGCTCGCAGACGTGGCTCTTCTCTTCTGTGCCGGCAGAGTCGTTACTCTTCTGTGAATTAGTGATGGTTTCTGGAATATGGGACAAAGGTGGTGGAACCGGCTTGTGTATCTCATCCATCCCCAATGTCTGATTTATTCCTGAGTCCCAGCAGAGGTTGTTATCTACAGGTTCGTCCTTGTCTTGTTGATAGGGGTCCTGAGCCCTGTGGTGCATGTCCTGATGCTGCTGGTAGCTGGCTGGGTTGGGAAAGCTCAGCTGGCAGAGGCTGCACACCACAGGCCGGTCCTTCGAGTGCACCTCCATGTGGCTCTGCAGGTGCGCGACCAGACAGAAGGTCTTGCCGCACTCGGGGCAGCAGTGACGCCTCATCTGGGAGTGTATCTGTAGAGTGAGAGGATCAGGAAATGTCTGGAGACACAAGGTACAGTGGTGGAGGTTTTCGGAGTGTGTCTTTTTATGGTTGAGGAGAGAGCCAGCGTGGCGGTAGGAGCGCCCACACAGATCACACCTGCAGCAGGGATATGTTCATATTCAATACCTAATATCATACTTCAGATCAAATAATTTTACTCAACAAACCTTCAAATAAATGATTTACTTTACTATTACCATTATTAAACATGACCATACTTTCAAAATAAAAGCCTGACCAATACTGGAATTTTACCAAAACTTTAACAGTTCAATAATGGTTAGTTGATATTTGTTTTTAACATTAACATATAATATAAAGATGTGGATAAGGATTCTTTTTTAGTATTATAACCAACATGTTTACTGAGCAGGGCATTTTACAGTTGGAAAATAAACTTGTGTTGATCTAACAAGTGCTCTCTGGTGAATGTCTAACTTATCTTTTGTACTGCCATTACTGGTAACTTATTGACCAACATATGCACAGATACAGATATATCTTGATAAGCTCATATTGGCCTACATATATCCGTCAGGTCAGGACACACTTTGTTTAACAAAAATATATAAAAAGTATCCCAATGATGACTAATAGACAAAACAAGACTTACATACTCAGCTCACAATAAGACGGTGACTCACATGAAGCACTTGTCTCCCCTCTCTGACTGCTGGACTCCAGCTCTCACAGAGTTCTCCTGACCTCTGCGGCAGCGGTGCCTCTTCAGGCCAGACCTGCCCTGGAAGCTCTTTCCACATGCAGGACAGCTGAAGTGACTCGCCACCCGGTTGTGGACCCTCTGGTGGTTGTGCAGGATACTGGCGAGGCGGAAGGCCTTACCGCATGTGAGACACACATACTTTTTCTTCTGCGTATGGATGCGTGTGTGATTGCGTAAAGCCATGGGGTTAGTGAAGGGCTTAGAGCAGAAGGTGCAACTGAAGTGTCCGGTCTTGTGGGTGTTTTTGTGGTTCAGGAGTGAGCCTGCATGGCGGTAGCTGCGATTACATATGTTGCAAGTGAAAGGCCGCTCCTCTTTATTTGAGCACATATTTGTTTGTGCATCACTGCTACCTGAAGGTCCATCACAGGTGTGGGCTGTCAGTTGGTCAACAGAGAGAAAGGCTTGCTTACATTCCTTACACTTAAAGGATCGAGACTTTAAGCTCCTCCTGCCTCCAGTCCCATCTTTTCTGAGGTCTGCACAAACGTGGGCTAATAGCTGCTTCTTTCCCCTAAAGCCTTTCCCACAGTTTTGGCAGGAGTGCTTTTTGAATGCAAAGTGGGTTCGCATGTGGTTCTTCATTGCCAGTTGATTGGAGTAAGTGTTGTTACAAACAGAACAGTAATATTCACCTGTTTTATGGGAGTTTCTGTGGTTGACCAAACTTCCTGCGTGGCGATATGTACGCCCACACTGGTCACAGGCGAAAGGCCGTCTGTCGCCTGTATCTTCTGATTTGACTGAAGTCTCAGACTTTGTTTGTCCAGTCTTCCCTTCAGGCAACTGCTTGCAACGTCGAACAGAGGTAAAAGCCTGATTGGCATTTGAAGTTAAGGACTGCATTCCTCCATCTGACCTGGTCCCATTCATCTGCATGAGGGCCTGGATCTGGTTGTTGAGTTCCTGGATTTTGGCTTGGTTCTCTTTGTGCCTTCTCAGGTGATTCAATAGCTGCTTCTGAATTTTGAAGGCTTTCCCACACTCATGGCAAGTGTGCCTGTGTGGGAGGAGACAGGGCATATGGTTAATCTGTGTTTGCAAAACAGGGAACAGTCTACAAAAAAAAAAAAAAAAATACAGCCTTGGTAACAAAACACATCTGCTACACAAAAAACAAACTCTTTGTTTGTAATTTCCAACAAGCATTAACCCTTTGCAACATGAGTGAAAATTAAGAATTTTCCATGTATTAATGATGTGCATTCTTGTTGGAACTAACCTCTTTATATCAAAGTGGGACCTCTGGTGGTTTTTAAGGGCCAACAGATTGTAGAAGCGTTTCTGGCAGACGAGGCATCTGAATACACCTGTTTTGTGGGACTTTTTGTGGTTAAGGAGGGAGCCGGCGTGTCTGTATGACCGCCCACACTGTTCACACTTGTAGTGACGATCTTCTGTGTCAACAGTTTCTTTGACGTGAGCCGTGTCTTCATGCTGGGCAACATCATTTACTTTCACTTCTTCTTTACCTTGTGTCGACTCATCTTTCCTGCCAGCTGTGCAGCCGTGATTTTCAAGATGATGGTAGCTGGTGCAGAAGATGCCACAGCTGCCACAGATGATACTCTGTGCTTCCTCCTTGCGTCCAGACACATCACCATGGTTCACATGTATATTATTGTTATCCTGTTCCTTGTTGTGTAAAAGCTGATGAGTTATCAAGTCCTGCCTATTGGCAAAACTTTCCCCACATGTGCTACAGATCATCATCTCTCCAGGCTCATCATCTTTCACTTCTTCGTGGGAGGACATGGAAGAAGGCCCTGAGCTCGCAGGAGTACTGTGGGTCTGCGTGTGCCCTCGGAGATGGCTCCTGAGAGCCCTCATGCTGGTGTAGCTGTTTCCACATAGAGAGCATTGATAAAGGTCTCCATCATCATCATCATCCTCATCAGCGTCATCACCTTCTCCGCCATCATTCAGCTGATCACTGCTCATATTGTCATGGAAATTCTGTTCAAAGTAACTTTGGTCGTGGCTACCATTCAGACCATGAAACTCTAAATGACTCCCTGGATTTCCAATGGCACAGTGACCATTGCTGTCCTGGAAAGTTACATTACTGTCATAGTCGCTGCTAGTAGCGTCATGTTGAGGCTGTAGCAGTGGGCAACTGTGCGATTTAATCCCTGCGATATCTGCAAATGTCCCACCACAGTCCGCACACATGTGCCTCTGCATCAGGTGTTCATTGTGAGGTAGATGCACATTCATATCCTCGGGAAAATCCTGATTGAACTGCTCATGGAACAAAGCTCCATTGCTATGGTCAGCTCCGTTCTCCTGATCCATACCAAGCACAGGGTGAGTGCCGTCCTCCTCCTCGTCTTGAGAGGAGAAGCAGCCCTGTTGACTATCCAGAGTCAGAGGCTCCGAGGAAAGCCAGTCTCCCTCAGCGACGAGGCTAAAAGACGACGGTTGAGCTTTGTGGAGGCGAAGATGACTCTTGAGGGCGGCCAGGTGAGGATAGCTCTTTCTGCAGATGGAACACTGGTAAATCCCGACCTGATGTGACCGTTTGTGGTTGATGAGGCTCCCAGAGTGTCTGTAGCTTTTACCGCAGATTTGACACTTGAAAGGACGCTCATCAGAATCTACAGTTGAAGTCTCTTCCATTTCAGTTGCACTGTCAGCGTTTTGTGAGCGCGTCAGGGCAGGATTGATGATGTGTGTGTCCATGACTGGGGGTTCTCCCTGAGTGCTATTGGAAGATGGTGTTTGATTATTTGAGCAGTCTGAGTACACATGACCGTTACTTCTAATCTGCTCCAGAGGCTGATCAAAGCCTCCATGATTATCTATTGATGACACTGAAGGAACATTATTTATCGGAGAAGCATAAAAATTTGACTCGGGGGAAGCAATACTGTTGTCATATGAAATATTGTGGTTCTCTGACAAGGTATCTTGAAGTCCAAATGACAGAGATGAAGAGTTATGCATTTGGATATGTTCTTGGAACTCTTCGTCATTGGGGAATAGTACCTGACACAAATGGCAGAAATTTACTTGAGCATCCTGGCTCTGAGGTGAAAACTGGTCCAGTGGTGTGCCTGTATATGACCCACCCACTAAGCCGGGGTCTGTCCCACTTCTTGCCTTGTGAGTTCTCTGGTGGCTGTAGAGGGCAGCCATGTTATTAAACAGTTTGAAACACACTGTGCATTCAAACATGCCCACTTGGTGAGTCTTTTTATGATTGGTCAGGCTTCGATGGTGTATGTATGATTTGTCACACAAATCACACCGGAAAGATCTATTTGCTGCATCATCAGAGGTCTCAGATGGTGCATTATAAACAACCTCCATCTTGTCCACAGGCAGGCAATTTTCTGCAGAAATCCCAACACCGGCCGACTGCTCACTAAGATGATGTAAGCGATCATTTTCAATGTCTTGTGCGGGATATTCCATGTCTACCTTCCTATAGGATTGCTCCTTTACTCGCCTGGCAAGATGAACCCTCTCATGTGTAGCCAGCTGTGTTGCCAGACGAAATGCTTTACCACATTCTGCGCAGGAGTACTTTTTCTGTGAAGTGTGGCTCCGGAGGTGACTCTTCAAGGCCAAAGCATTGGAGTTTTCTTTACCACATATGTTACATCGAAAAGAACCCACTTCATGAGTCTTTTTGTGGTTAGCTAGGCTACCAGCGTGCCTATAACCACGTCCACATTCATCACATTTAAATTTGCGTTCTTCCTCTTGTTGAAGGTGAGCATCCATGTGTTCGAGCAGACTGGGCATATTGGGACATACCATGCCACAATGTTTGCACGGAAAACCTGTTGTCCTTCCAGGATCTTGCACTGCCATTACAAGATAATGCTTGAATTAGGTGCACCAGACACAGAGTATATGAATATGCAGGAGGGGAATGCATTACATGCTGTTATTATCCATATAAAAAAAATAAGATCCATGGAGTGTCAAGGGGGAACGTGGCAGAGGATGTTGAGAACAAGTTCCACACAATTAGGAGAATGACTTGGGTTTAGGAGAAGCAGGCAAATTGAGCTGTTGAGGACAGAAGAGATGCCAGTTAAAGCTGTGGGAAATACAATTAATACAATGACAATGTAAGTAACAGTACTCAGTTTAGTGCAGTAAGCATTTGTACATTATAGGTAGCTACAAACCTGTCACACAGTTTTCATAAAGATATACGTTTTTATCTTCAATCATTATACAATACAAACTGGCACCTTAACATGTGCAACAAACCAGTGTCAGTTCCACATCTCATAATTGATTAATGCATGCTTCACAGGTATTAATCTCTGATTTCTCTTGTCTGTCAATATCAATAAATCTTTAAAAACATAAGCCATGTGACACTAGTATGTTAGTTTAAATGCGTCTCCGGCATCAAGTAAACAGCATCATGGACAGACTTATTAAACTGAATGCAGCTGACATGTTTTTACTACATCTGCAACAGCAGGCTAACTAAATTAGCTATGTCAATAAACCGGGAGAGCAAAGCCTCCTTCTACAGATTTATTGCCACTGCAAATACCCATATTTACCGATAATATAAACAAAAAACGAGTTAACACACGGGTCCTCGTCAGGTTATAGAAAGATCGGATAATATAACTGCGGTTAAATGTGTCTAACAGCACAGTGAGCTCACGTTAGCGCAGTGGTTCCACCTAGCATCATCATGGCTAGCTAAACAAACATTGCACCAAAAAGCCAAGAAGTCGTTCGCAACGCGGAATCACAGCGGCAGAAAACGCGTCAAATTAAATACCTGTAGCAGTACTGATTCAACACAAGCCTCCGAGGATATACTTTCATTCATTATTTTTAAACTGTAGTTTTTATCTAAAGGGCAGCCCCCTTTCTCCCCAATTGTCTTTTTTTCTTCCATCCCCTTTCCCACATTGCTCTTGTTGCTAGGGAACAGGAAATGTGCAGCAGAGAAATACTTCCCTCTCAAAAACAAAAGTAACTAGGTGGGCTTAGTTAAACTTAATCCAAACCGAGACGAGTTCAGCGTTAAAGTGACCACAGAGCAAACGCATAAAAACAAAGACCTAAATGTATTTTGCTGCTCACTTTCCTACAAACTGGTTAAGCAGATTTACGTTAGCTGCTTCTGAAAGCTAGGCTAGGTTAGCTTAACGTTACTGTAAAATATCGTCGCTCCAGTTTTACACACGGGTGTTACCAATGTCACAGACAGCCTGCTGCCTTTATTAAGGTTAACGTTACCATGTTTTACAAGGGGTTCTAATACATTGATGTCTTATTTTGATTTTTTATACCATTAAACGCATTAAAATGTTGCACACTTGGCTTGCCGAGAGCTTTCGTCATCATGGTCCTAGAGCCGTCCCCCATCCTGTAGCCAGTCAACAGCAATCGCAGTGTCTCACAGTAGGCTAAATGCAGTTGTGTACCTAGACGTTTTTTCCTGGCATTATCGACCAGCAGTTAATGTCCTGATTCAGGTAAGAAACGCCTTTGTGTCTGTAATGCATAACAAGACAGCTAATGTTAGATAAACCCACCCGTATAGTCACGGTCATAATGAGGATGACACTGTCGAGTGAATTGGTGCAGCCGGTCCTAAAGCCAGCCATTTTGAGTTAGTAAAACGTTTAGCAAGAAAGCTAACGAAAATGAATACGCACAAATCGTATCCGGCCGTTAACGCCATCACACTTACTCGTGATCTCTGATGCTCATCTCTGGTCGGGCACATGTCAGTCATTCATACACAGTGATCCCTGTCATTGCATTGCCAACTTCCTCTGGCATCAAAGCGGTTAGCTTATTGTCCCTGAGGTCCTAATGCCAGCCATTTTGAGACTTACTGCACACCCACATATTTCTGTTATGTTATTATACATATTTTTCTCGTCCATCACCCACTGTCACTGACGATTTGCTCTCCTAATTCATATCTGTCATAGCACTTTAGTCTGATGTCTGTGGAACAAGCTTCCAATCACATATCCTTATGCTGCTAATGATGTGTTTATTTAAGCCTACGCCTACATAGTTATGACAAAGCTATAATCTCTTTGCAGATATAAAGATGACCTCTCCTCAGCCTGGCAGCCCACCTCTTGCAGAGCAATACTCCCCTCCTGCTCATGAGGAAGAGAGCCAACTGGAGGAAGAGCTTCTGAGGGATCAGCCTGCAAAAAAACGTGGCAGAGGCAGGCCTCCAAAAGCCAAACCTTCCTTCAAATGCTCTGCATGCACAGAGGCTTTCAGGAGTCTGTCAGCTCTGCGGAGCCACAAGCTTTCAGCTCATGTAAAAGACCGTCAGCAGCAACACCCGTGCTCTCAGTGTACTAAAACGTTCTCAAGCAAGGCTCAACTCTCAAAGCATGAACGCACTCACTCAGCCCAGCGCCCCTTTCAGTGTCCTGACTGTCACAAGGCTTACAAGACACCCACAGAGCTACGCAACCATAGCCGCTCTCACACTGGGGAGAAACCTTTCGTATGCATAGAGTGTGGTAAGGCCTTTATGCAAGCTATATGCCTGAGGATCCATATGACACAGCACAGTGGAGAGCGTCCTTACTCTTGCCGTCAGTGCTCAAAGAGTTACCCCACCCTGTCTAAACTGAAGGTGCACATGCGCTCTCACACAGGAGAAAAGCCATACTTCTGTGCTGAGTGCGGTAAGAGTTTTGCTGACCCCTCTGTGTTCCGAAAACACAGAAGGAACCACCAGGGTCATCGGCCGTATGCTTGTGATGAGTGTGGAAAAACATACACAGAGCTCAAGGACCTGAAAAACCACGAGCGCTCTCACACTGGAGAAAAGCCTTACCTGTGCTCTGACTGTGGCAAAGCCTTCTCCCGCTCCTCCTCCCTGGCCTGCCATCAGCGCATTCACTCCCAGAATAAACCCTATCAGTGCGAGCAGTGTGGCAAGGGTTTCACCCAGCTGTCCTCCTACCAGTCTCACCTCCGCACTCACTCTGGTGAGAAGCCGTTCCTCTGCCCACAGTGTGGCAAAATGTTTTCTGATCCTTCCAGTTTCCGTCGCCACCAGCGAGCCCACTTGGGTTTCAAGCCCTACCCTTGCGATAAGTGCTCTAAGAGGTTCCGGCAGCCAGCTGATCTGGCCGTGCATGAACGTGTCCACTCTGGAGAGCGGCCTTACAAATGCCAAAGCTGTGACAAAGCCTTTGTAGCGTCATGGGATCTGCGGCGCCACATGCTTGTCCACACAGGTCTCAGGCCCTTTTCTTGCACTGAGTGTGACAAGTCTTTTGCTGAGCGCTCCAGCCTCAACAAGCACCGCCGGGTGCACTCTGGAGAGCGGCCTTTCAAATGTGAGGAGTGTTTGAAGTCATTCGTGGTGTCCTCAAGCCTGCGCAAACATGAGAGAACTCACCTAGCTGAGCAGTCTGAGCAGCAGCAGCAGCAGCAACAACAACAACGGCAGGAGACAGAGGCCGGGTCAGCCTCAGGCTTTACTGCCCACACAACTCTACCTCAGTTCTCCTGTACTCGCTGTGATGCTACATTTGGAAGCTGGGATGAAGTTAAGGCACATGAAAATCTTCACTCCATTGACTCCACTCCTCCTACTGTTACCAAAATTGTGCCGCTGGGCTCACACGTCTGTGAAACCTGCCAGGCAGAATTTGTACAGCTGGCAGACTTGCAGGAGCATGAGAAGCAGCATCAAAAGCCGAGGCCTCATGTTTGCAGCAGCTGCAGTAAAGGCTTCCTTAACAAATCTGGACTGCGTAAACACCAGAAGATCCACTCTACCAGCAAACCCCACAGCTGCTCCCACTGTGGCAAAGCCTTTCTGTTTGCTGCTTACCTTCGCAAGCACTTACGGACTCATGCAGACGTTGCCACTCCTGCCACACAACTCAGTGACTTAAACATTATTCATACTGACCCGCTTCCCTCTCCTTCACCCCCCAGTGAGGTTTCCACCTCCACTGTTGAACCCAGCACCATATCCCTGACCGTTCCAGTGACGGTACCTGTGTCTGCTTTTCAGACTCTGCCAGAGTATTTAGTCAAAGAAGAGGGACTTTAAACTCTTTTTTTATTTTATTTTGTACTGTTTTTCGGAATTTTGATTCCACAAATATTTAGCCAGTCGCCTTAAATCTTTTTAGATGACAGATCAGATTTTGACGCAAGTTTTTTTTCCTCAAAAAAAGTCACCTTCATGTAAATTGTCTGCGCTTTGTCATTGTTTCGTATCACCATGGTATTTCAAAGATACTACTTATGTTTATGTTTTAAAATATGTTTGTTTTAAAATATATATTGTGCTCCAAGTAGCCTACTATGAAACTGTTGTATCTGTTTTAATCTCTTCATAAAAATGTGGTGTTGCAAACATTTCTGCTGATCACTTTAAAATATCACTTAAGATGTGATTTCATGTAAACATGTTTTTATAATGTGTTTGTAATAACAGCTTGTTTTAAATTCTTTGAATTTACATTTTTGTTGGAACAATTTGTAACGGTTTTACTGTGTAATTGTTAGTATCGTCTAATATTATAAAAATTGACAAGTAAAAAAAAAATGAGCGGCGTTACAAAATATTTAGAGGAATTACATTTTTATAACAATAAAAATGTGAACCAATGAACTTTTGTTCATATTGTGTCAGTGTGCACGAGCATCTTAAAAGCTGGGGAGATGCTTATTGCATTATGAAAAGTCAAATCAGCACATCATGTGGTGACAAACAGTAACACTTATATTGATGACAATGACATTTCTTGCACCCATAAAAGACTGAATGCAAAGCCAGCATGATGATATTCTGTCAGCGGGCTGCAGCTGTTAAAGGTAAGCTCTCTTATAGCTACTCGTTATACTCATTAATGACAGTTTTACTTTTTAAGTACATTGACAACCACTTAAATCCATACGCACAAACAGAGCTGCATATATTTGCTGTGACATTTTCTGATTGCTTAATTGAAGTTTTAATGTTTTCCTGTGTCCTTATCCTGTCCCATTTAAAGATAGGAAAATATTTTATTGTACAAGGCAGAGAAAAAGACAAACTTTTGAGCCAAAATTTTCATTAGATTTTCTTCAATTGCAACTTAAGGTTCCCAACAAAAGCAAGACAATGGCAGCCATAGTAACCGGCCTCATCCCCATCCTGCGGACAGCAGTGGATGCCACCACCACCTACAAGTGCCGTTCCCTGTGGTTTGGCTTCCTGTGTGTCCGCCTGGTGATCCTCTTCCTGGCCGAGCTGCCTTTCACCAAACTGGACGCCGACTTCACCTGCAACGGCACAAGGGAAAGCATCTGCTCCAAAGCCTGTTTTAATAGACACTTCCACAAACCTATGATGGTGGCCTGGAACTTCATCTACGTGCTGGTAGTCCTCTCTGTCCTGCTCATGGAGCTTTTCGCCTCCCACCTGCGCTTTCTGGCCCAGAAGAGGAGCTCCCAGGTGAAGACTGATGTAGAGCAGGTGGCTCAGGGTGTGTCCACAGACCCCAAGAGCAAGATGGTCATAGATCTCCACAGAGACAGAGGCACAGTGAGCTTCTACCTGCTCAGCATCAGTCTGCGTATTCTGGTTGAAGCCTGGTTTGTGTATGTTCTGCTTTCTTGGAATCTGGCAGCGCTGAATGATGGTCCATACCAATGCTCAACAGACATCTGCTCAGAGTTACATGTTTGTGTTGTGAGGGCCGCCCCAGAGAAACGCATGTCCATTTATGCTTTGGCTTCCCTCTCGGGGATGATTATTGTTTGTTCTGTCTTATTCTGTATGTACTCCATTGCTCACTACCTTTGCAAATCCTAAATACTGACCCAGTTTTTCTTTGCAATATTCAGATTTAGAATATATTAATTATATAAATTGTAATGATGCATATTCTGAACAAAATTCAGTGCAAGTTTCAAAATAATGCTTAAGTTTATACTAACTGTTTTTCTGGAGGTTTAGATATGTTGTTGTGTCAGCAAATCACACCTCAGAAGAGGATCTAAGTGTTAGCTGCATGAGGGTGTTTCTGAGTCAGGTTTTTCCCCATGTGTTTTGGTCAGTGCAAAAACACAAACTGCCACAGGGACAGTGTCGTACATTCCCATGTACATTGTATACTGCCTCAGCAGTTTTGCTATGTTATGCTGAAAAGAATAATTTAAAGTCTACTCTTTAGAACTGTGTTCCTTTATGAGGCCATGTTTAATGTTGATATACTGTAATACATTATTTACATTGTGAAATATTTGAAGGATATGTATTCAGCCACATAATCAAAGTCAAACTGCAGTATTTATGATTTATGACTTCAAACAAAGTAAAAGGTGGAGGCTCCTAAACGTTTATTCTTCTGTGAGATGGACTTTCTGTTGCTGTGCTTCATGTTGTAGAGCAGCGCTGCACCAGCGTCTGTTAGAGACTGGTGTGAGGAAGAAGAAAAAGTTTAGTAAAATGGGCAAAGTATTGTAGTACTATGCAGTGTAGTACTACAGTGATATCACACATTGATAACATCAAAGTAAAGGTATCCCAAATAATAGGTGTGCTGTATAAGGTCAAAGATTCTCTAAATAAGAATGCATTGTTTTTGTT
>JAPMOB010207421.1:0-11017 GCA_029875015.1 Lepomis gibbosus
GTTGAACTTATTTACTACACTACTCATATTATAATCTTCACCATTTTCATCAATAAAGTGATCAGGATATATCAATTTTGAGGATCCTTTTCACCCTCTGTCTGAACCATAGACTGAAAATAAGAAGTGGTGAAAGTCATCATGACGTCACCCATTGGTTTGTGGACTACCGTTTTAAAGCCTCGAGTTTGTCATTTTGGCCATTGCCCTGTTGATTTTTTGCAACCAGCAGCACTGGACATGATCAAATCTGGACGAGATAGTGGAGCTAGCTAGCTTGGTAGCAAGGTACATCTGTTAGTCACGTTAACTATAATTTTAACTGGGATGTTAATTTTGGCTAGCGAAAAACAGGCTTAAAACAAAATGTGCTCACCAGAGAAAATGAACAGCCGACTCCTGGTAATATTATTTTACCATTATTTCTAATGACTTCAGACTCTCTTTGCAACTAGCGGAGTTCCCCCTGCTGGACGTTAGAGACAATGCAGGTTTAAGAAACATCCGCATTCTATTAACTTTTTATAGCCCCAGGGGAGTTCCCGCTTGGTCTGAACACAGTTTTAGCTCCTGTCCTTTTAAGTAGGGATGTCCCAATCAGGTTTTTTTGCCCTCAAGTACGAGTCTGAGTCATTTGATTTTGAGTATCCACCGATACCGAGTCCCGATCTGATACTTCTATAATACTTAAAAAAAGAATAAAAAGAGCGAAAAAACAGATCCATAATGTTCCTTATTTTTGATTCAATTCACCTTATTTTAACATTCAACAAACTTAACAACTCTGTTAACAAACAGATCACTTCTGTGAGGTAGCTTGAACAATCAAGTAATAAATAACATAAATTCTTCATTTTGGACTTAAAATAAAATGAGAATATATATACATTTATATCCGAGTCCTGATCGGGAGGTAACGTCCGATTCCGATCGAGTCTGAAACAACATGATCAGGCCCGATGTACGATCTTGTGATCGGATCTGGACATCCCTACTTTTAAGGCCAACTTTCCAGAGCACAGCAGAGGGGCAATCATGGTCTCTGTTTCAAAATCTATGCAAACTTGCTGTTGGGCATGCTGTCAAAACTGTGGCTGAAATTAGATGAATCTGACGTATAGCATGTTATCTTTAATCAAACGTAAATTAGAAAAAACTTTGACTGTGTGGCCCCTTATATTCTTACAGTACAAAGTTTTGGTGCAGTATAAAATTATTCTGTAGTGGGAGCATCTGCGCAACAGTTGCATTTTAAACAAGGTACCATAAATCTTCAACGCATCATCAGGCACATTTTAGCCTTTGGCGTCATTTCACACAATCTCCCAAATGGTAGCTGAGCCGGGCAGCCCCATAACCTCAGTACTGTTGGAATCACAGGGACCTCAATGATGAAGATGTAAATTTGTGATCATAACTGAATTTTGTCATGTGAGTTGTAGAACTGTTTCCCAGGAATCCTCCAGAAAGTCACACCTATGTGTCAATATTTTAAATGTTCCGCCCCATCCAGGCTGTGTTCGGTCAGTTCACAAAAACTGACATTGACAAGGTATTCTGCACATGGCTGCTTGAAAATGAGCTTTTCTTCTTCCTCGTCTCTCTCCCCCGACAGAGATTAGCAGGCAGGCAAGAACGAGAACAGGTGAGCGTCACGTAGCGCCCAGAGTACTGGCAGCATGTGAGAAGTGTCAGTAGGGGAGATGCTGTACAAGCAGTAATATTAATGATCTTCCCACATGGTATTCAATATATATTGTTTGTTTATGCTCCATTCTGTTCTGTACGGTTGTTCTTGTTACGAGACAGGCAGACAGAGAAAATGGTTTTAAAGGAGGGAGGACTGTAGTTAGAGCCCTGTGAGAAATGCTAGTCTAAGTAACATTAAATTAAACATACAATCATTTTTAATAATTTTGATATTGTCTACTCTAATAATTGAAATGGTTGTCCTTCTGGTTAACTAAATGTTTGTTGTTAACATCAATAATATCTACTTGAATTTTTAATTCAGTGTAGTTCAGAATGTTATAATGATTTGCTGATACCGATCGATACCCACGCCAATATGTGAATGAGGGTAAAAAAAAAGGGAGTACTGGCACTTATTTGTTTCCACTTCAAGCACTGGTTTTTAATCAAAGCTTTTCATAGAGTCTATTATTGTTTGCTGGCCAAATAAAAAAAGCAGCAGCATAGTCTACTCACCAGAGTTGTAAAATGCTGATGCAGTCATCAGGCTTTCCAGGTCCTGTAGCTTGATATCTTCTCGATGTAATCCTTCGTTTGAAAAGTTTAAAATTGCCTGTGCAGTGACGTCTCCTCCATTATTGCTAGGAGGAAAAAACAGGTAACATATTGGAATTACCAATTGACTGTAACACATTTAGCCTACATTTATCAAACATAAAAAAATACATAGGTCCAGGGCAGAGCGGCCTGGGCTTCAGAGGCAGCTGTTTTTTTATTCTTCAGGGAGTGGTGGATTCTTGTAAATGGCATTAGAAGCAGTAGGAGACTACATTATCTCTCTACATTATCTGTCATGTATACTACTGTCAAGATATAGTGACAGTTAAAGCAAATGTGACAAAGAATTCCTTACTGGAGCTGTGATTTAAAATAAAAGTTAGTTTTTTGTTGTATTTTTTCATTACATACACCAACACATAGACCCAAAAAATAAAATAATAAAACACATAAAACATAGTGGCCCTATAAAAAGTAGCCTTTGAGTGATATCACTAAAACATTTTGAAGTTTAGTAAAGTACAAGAATAATGGTATATGCAAACAACAAGTGTTTTCTCCCAATAAGTTAATATACAGTCTATTATGATAAAAATGTCAACAGATACAGATAATGCTATCAACAGTGCTGTAAATACAAATGTAATTAGAAAGAAGCTGTAAATAAATCTTTTAAAGTGCGTGGATACAGTACATCCAAATTTGAATTCCTAACCCTTAAGGAAGGGGGGTCAGTGCACATGTGTAGACTTAGTGTGTGTGTGAATAGAGCACCAGCTGCTCCGTTGATGTTACGAGTTGTGCGTGGCTGTGTGTACTTTGCAGCCCATTGGGATCATTACTACCATGGATTAACCACACAAATAATATATCATTTTTAAACAGTTCTTGGAAAATAGACTCAGGAACCGCGACATGCATGTAATTGGTGGCGGGCACAACTTAGCACAAGCCTGGTCAATGGCAGGAGAGCAGAGCAAAGAGAAAAGGGTCAGTTTAGCTGTAAATGTAGAGTGTAAGTTGATTGATTGTTGATCTTTTCACCTGAGGAAGATGAAGATGGATCTCTGATAAGAAACTCCATCCAGTTTGTCGTGATAGTCCAGATACGGTACAATGCTGGATGCATCTTGTCCATCTCATCAAAGATGAACATGGAACGGTCACAGTTCATGACACTGTTTCTGATCCACTGCTGTAACTGAGACTAAAGACAAACATCAGTATATTTAATTTATAAAGTTTGTAAGAATGTCAGTGTGTTTGAATTGTTTGTTTATCATACCTTGTAAGTCTCAATTAGACTTTTATGTGGGAAGTGAAGTACAGATGAGTACACATGAACAAATCTACTCTTTATTCCCTTCTTGAAAAGGTTTTCAGCAATCAATCTACTAATAAAGTTCTTCCCTGTGCCGGTCGATCCGTGCAGAGAGAGCACCAGAGGCTTTTGTGGGTTGTTGCTTTTCATGAATCCACTCACAGCTTTCAGGATAAGGGGTGCAGCAATGTGCTGTCCAAACAGATTTCTTTCTAGGTCACCATGGAGACCTGAAAAGTGCACAGCAGATGGTCAACAGGACAGGAGGCTGAGTGAATACCTGAATGAAACACTTTTCTCAGCCTCTCCTTCAGGATATTTTTAGCTGAGGTGGTCAGCCACCAAAATCTCCAAACCTGTCTTCCAAACTAAACAACAAAATAGGTTATCCATGCATCACAAAACAATAATAATAATAAACCACATGAGCAACTTCGACATCAGTTGATCGGACCTTCACTATATTAAGTAAGTCATGTGACCTAAGTTGCGAGACAATAAACACATCGTTAATGTGACATTAACACTATTTGGGTAGCTTTAGGAAAAAACTGTGGTTTGGGTTAAAGTAAGGAAATTACATAAATAATTCATGTGATGTTAGTCATTAACATTAAGTTAGTAACTCAACATTTACTTGGTTTCTCATGGGACTCGAACACTGTTCGAAAGGGGTGAAAGTCCGTTCCTCTCTCCTTGCACAAACTTTCTCGCGATTTATAATATGTCATCCGGTGTCTATGGAGGACAGATCCTGACATAATGTGAAATAAATACAAAAATAAATAAATGCTCAATCAATAAATAAACATCCTATGAAATGCACAAAAAATAAAGTAAATAAATAAATGTAGGCATTAAAGGTTCAGTGTGTAATATTTATGAAGATCTATTGACAGAACTGCAATATAATAGAGGGTATGCGCATGATGTCACAGAACGCAGTTACGCTCACTGAGTGGCAGAAAGACAAGCAGCAGTGTTAGCTTGAATCCGCTAATACACAAGCAACACATCTGAAATGGGAAAGAGCTGGACCACTGGTTCTTTGGTAAGCAGTTAGAATCACTGTTGAGTCTGACTGCCTTTAATTTGAGCAAATAATCACTTGTTTTACTCCCAGTTTGTTAAATGTAGCCATGGTAACAGAGGTTTTTCCACTCAGTCCAGCGTGTTCCGGAAGGGGCAGTGACATCAACGCATATCCTCTATATCCACAATGTGTTCAGTGGTGCAAAAAGACCTTACAGAATGAACCGTTTTGAACTGTTTTTATTACCTTAAAATGGGTTCTATCTACATAACGGCGGGTCACCTCTTCCATGGACTTTGCCATGTTGGGTCATCATGTTTCTACAGTAGCCCAAAACGGAGAGCGCATTTCGTCACTACGTTCTTTTTGTTCTACTTTTGGCAGAATTCAGGCAGTGTAGAAAATAAGAAAATAGTAGTAACATACAGCAGGGATTGGCAAATAAGTTTTGGATTGGAGCAATTTTTTCACCCATGAGATGGTAGATGAAAATATAAAGCATAATATCTGAAGCCACTGACATGGTGTTTGCTTAGCTCAGTTGGTAAAGCACTGCATTCTCACCTTGAAAATTGTATATTTGATCTCACCTCAGGTCAATTTTTCTCTTTTCAACAAATGGATTCTGTAGCAGATGCTTCTCAGATCACGGCATGTGCTGCACTGTTTTTGTTTTGGTGTTTGATCCACATCCATCAATACGGATGCTTTTGCATTTCCCTGGTTTCTCCAGGCAGAGGATATTTAGGGGAATCATGTTTTCTGACGGCTCTTTCAGGGGTATGTCAAGCAGGCTACAGACTCTTTTAATGTTGTTCAGAATTTTCAGCAAAAGCTCTGAGTTGAACTCCAAATAAGGCATGACAATAAACAAGCTTCTCGCAGAGAATGTGAGTAACTGTTGCTGCCATGACTGAGATCTATATCAGCACCACTATCAAATTAATTATTTATTTACATTCTTTGCTGCTATCAAATCACCATAATCTGGCAACAGGCCAGATATTATTGCTGGCAGGGAGTTTTGCCGATGGTTCATAATCACAGAGAAAATTAATGTGTTTCCCATGTCAATGTTTGTATAAATGTTTTGTCTTATGTGGTTTATAATGCTGTGGTGCAGAGACAGTGACAATGTTACACACATTTTTCATGTGTCAGTGGTCAAGTCGCTATAACATATGGTTTTACTAAATAATTAAGCAAATATAATTTCTTAATATACCTACCTAAAGAGACCTCATGTCTTGACTGACCACTCTCTGAAGAGTCTCAGAAGAGACACCTTTTGTGCTCTGTCAACCACCGTAGCTTCCTATGCTCTTTGAAAGGGTTGGGGACAGTGGTAGACTGGACAGATGGTTGCAATTCACAACCCTCACCACTAGATGCCACTAAATCTTACACAGTGAACCTTTAATTAAATTATACGACACATTTATATATATATATATATATTTATTTATTTATCTTATTATCTTAGCTTATTTATTTATTCCACTTTGTATTAATTACCTTATTTATTTATTGTTGTCCATTATAATCTTCAAATGTATTTATTAATTACTTGGTTTTTAAATTGATTCAGTTATGCATGTGTTTTAATAATTTTGTCTATAATAATAATAATAATAATAATAATAATAATAGTAACTAGAACTGCGAGCAGTTGTAAACAGGGTCCAAGCCCCCCGGCGCCAGTCGCCCCCCTCGCCCCGCGGAGGGCGCGCGAGTCGGCCCGGGCCTGCCATGATAAATTGTGCCATAATCACGGGCCCCCGAGCCAAGGCGGGACCCGTGGAGAAATGAGCATAGTTGTAAATGAAAGTTGCTTGCAATTATGGAGATCTGAAATGAATGTAAGTCTATGGGAGTGTTAATTGATTTCGAAGTAATAGCGTCACCTAGAGGCGGATTGACACCAATTTTCACAGAGGGCTTCGGTAAGTTGTGTCGCATAAGGTCACCAAGTTTTGTGTTGATTGGCCTTTCCAAGCCAGTTATGTTATACTTCATGTTTTGAGCGTTTTCGCAAAGATTTGTTAGCTTGTAATTCAGCCGTTTTTTGTCGGAAAAAAATTCCCTACACAAACTTTGTTGGGCTTGGTCCAGAGATGGTCTGTGCAAAGTTTCGTGTCGATCGGACTTGCGGCTTCGGAGGAATTAATAAAAATATGTTTTCCAGTTTTCGCGATTTATCGAAAGGAAGATGTCATTGCACAAAGGCGTGTCCCATACCATTGGAATCGGCTCCATCCCCCAAATAGTTAGACATAAGGTTTATAAATGTGCGATGTAGTGGTCCATAGTTATGAGGTAAAATGTGCTTTGGTTGGAAATCCCATTGAAATGAATGGGGTATTTGAGCTTCGATTGTAGCGCCACCTTTTGACTGAAGTGCACCAAATTTTTCAGGTCTGTTCAGCGCCCCACGGGAAATAGTATTTGGTATCATTGGGACTTGTGGTTATGGAGATATAAAATGAATCTAAGTCAATGGGATTTTTGAGAACATTTTTAATTAGCAATAACAGCGGCACATTAGGGTCCACTTTGGTGGTTGGACTCAGGGGACCATGCTGAACAATATGGCACAAATTTCATGTCAATGTGACTTGTGGTTATATAGGAACTAATTTTTTGGGTTAAACAGCGCCACCTAGGGTTGAGTCTCACCAAATTTTGCATAGGCCCTCAGGGGGGCGTCCCAAATGAATGGTCCAAATTTGGTGTCGATCGGCCTTTGCAAAGCGAAGATATGACATCATTATGTGTTGTTAGCGTTTTTCGCAAACATTTGTTAGCATATAATTGCGCCATTTTTTGTCGTATCAAAATTCACTCTCCAAACTTTGTAGAGCTCGGTCCAGAGATTATCCATGCCACGTTTCGTGGCGATCGCACTTGCGGGTTCGGAGGAGATGATTTCAGCTGATTTTTCAGTTTTTGCGATTTTGCGCGAAAAAAGTTAAGGCGGAAATGAGCATGGCCTATACCAGGAGATTCAGCTTGAACCCATCGAACGCGTGGATATAAGGTTTTTGATATACGCCTTTGTAGTCGAGAGGTCCAAGCCCAAACGCGTTGACCTTGGGTATAGCGCCCCCTAGAGGTAGAAGTGTGTGAATTTTTGTGCCTGAGTTACATGCAGTGAATGTGACCTACCCTGTGAGTTTTGTGTCCCTAGCAGTTTTGGGGTATGCTGCAGTATGAGTTTTATGCACGGAAGAAAAAAAAAAATCCTAACGATTACAATAGAGTTCCCAGCCACTTCATGGTACTTGGAACCGCGATGCCTTGCAATCGCAGGTTCCCAGGCCACTTCGGGCTTGGACCCCTAATAATAATAATTTTAAAATAATTTTTTTAAATTTTCCATTTCTTTATGCATTTTTTGCTTCATTATGCAAATGAGTCGGCCTGTGTCTCTACATGCAAGTATTCACACAGTTTTCTTGGAACGGAGTGCCCATGACTTGCCTCCAAAATCAATGATTCACCATGAAACAGGAAGTTTTTGTAACTTCAGTGAGTACATGCTAACATCTTTACCAAATATTACATGCTTGAGTCCAACCCTGTCATGTTATAAAACGTGAGTTTTCCTTCAACGGCATATCCATGTGGTGGCAGAGAAGTTCTCTGCTTCGCCATGAAACAGTCAGATGGAAGCCCACCCCGTAAACATTTACAAGCCAATATTCAGTTATAGTCATAGCGCTACATACTGGTAACAGGAAGTAAGCTCTGTCGCTCATGATGCGATTTAAATAAATATTCATGAAGTTCTCCACACTTGACGTTCTGAGACATAATGTATAGTTACTGGGTGTTCTCTAGGTCCACATTGGGGACTTCTTAAAGGTATAATGTTGCACCCTCTAAATGTGATGAACTGGAGATCTTTTGAAGGAGAAAAACTTGGATATTCTGATAAACAATTTGATTATGTCAGGAAAGCACTTTATAAGAGATTGAAGCAGCGAAGTTGCTGGAGACCTATTGTTTGGATTCCAGTATCAGTGGTGAAATTGGTCAGATTTTTTTCCCTTTTTTCCATAAGTAAAAGCAATACTACAGCCTAAAACGTAAGCATTCTGTAAGTGAAATTCACAGGGCTGGTATAGACTGCTGCAGGACACCTCAGGCGCAAAATATGACATGTCAACCAGCAGGTGGTGCTATAATCAAAGTAAACACATTTGGTCCATAACTCCTACATTGTACTTTGCACATTCACAAACTTCAAATCCACATGTTCCCTGAATTGAGCTACATGTCATGATATAGGCCACGTCCATTTATATAATTTTTGTTTTCACAAAATATGCGATGAGACCAATCTGCAGGAAACGTAAACGAAACAAAAAATGTCCAAGTAGCAAAGGACCAACTTCCTATATGTTACAGTCAAAACAGAAAGTGATGCCATATCAAAAACTGCTAGACAAAAACTCACCAATATTGGCAGGTGGGTTGCAAATTGCACCCACCAGAGGCCTTGTAAGGCCGGAGGCTGCAGTTTCAGAACCGCAACCCCAGGACTGGAACTAGATTGCTATGTTTTCTTGACAGCCCCCCAAATCAATTACCCTAAACCTAACCATCACAGGGTGTAAGATATTGATTATATGCATATCGACTGGTTAACCCTACAGCTGTGCACTTCGGCTGTGAGTCCCAGGACTGCGGGGGTGCTAGAACTGCAACCTCTGGTGCTGCAACTATGTAGTTATAATAGTTGCAGCACTATTATAACAATAGTTATATTGCCCGTTTGGTCAACTGTGGCAGGATCATCTCCAGAATTCGCTGATCTGAAGTTACCAAAATAATTTTGATACGTCAATCCATTGTTTTTTCATAAATATTTACTTTTGTGTCTTTATGTACAATTTTACATAAATTCCCGTACAATAGTTTTATCTTACCCTATTGTAACCAGACTTGGAGCGTCTACTCGAATGCTCAGTCCGAGCATTGCTGAGCAGTCCTGGCTATCCTGTATTGTGAACAGTGACTCTTAACCATGGCCATAAATGTGAAATTTGGAGGGACAGGTGTCTTTGAAAAGGACTATGAAGAGTCTTCCTAGGATTATCCCTGAAGGGGCCAGACATTTTTCCTTGTTGAAAAAAGAGAATTCCTGATGAATTCCTCTCCCTCTCACACTTTCGTGTTGTCTAAACTGCACGTTAATGTAAATAAATTAAGACTAAGGGTGTACATATCTATAAAGGTAATTTTACCTGTAAAGATGTTTTTTCCCTTGAGTCACCTTATAACAAATTCTTTTACACATTTACAAACTGCTCATGCTCACCCCATGGATCGAATTTTATCCATTCCCGGCTGCAGGTTTCCGATGGTATTCCAATCTCAGTTCCAGTCTTAACCTGTTTTATTTCAAAACACGTTTTTACCAGCATACTGGCTGTCGAAAAAATGTATAAGTACAAATAGAAGTGGGCTGCTTTCATTGTCAAAACCACTTAATTCCTGAAGTTTTTATCTGGTAAATCTTAGCACTGTAAGGCCTCTCTGATTCAGTTGACTAATAGCTTTGTTATGGCAGTAACTTCTGACAAGGGGATCTAGTCGAGCAACATTTTTCACGTGTCCCATGTTTGCAAAAGTTGCCAAACAAGCTGGATTGATTTGACGTTACGGGAACAGGTGAGCGTCACAAAGTGCCTCCTGGGTAATGCAATTTATTTAGGGCCATATCGCTGCGTTCGAGACTGGTCGGAACAGGGATTTTTCCCAGTTGAAACTTCAGACTCATGACATCAAAGCGTTCCAGGTGCATGGTGTTGCATGACGCCGAAAGTGAACGAAAATCATGGTTGACCGTGACAAAGTGTAGCCTACACACAGTTGCACCCTCAGCAGGGCTTTAGGTGTTAATGACAAGGATGGCAGTTTAACTGCAACAACTGACATAAATAGCATCTACATTACTGGTTCTGTAAGTTGGTAGCCCTCAAGTCAGTCAATGTTGTTGTTACACTTTCTAATGTTTTGGCATTTTAACAATAGCCTAACTTTTATGCAGAAAATATTACTTTATGAGATTCTTTACTGTAGCCAGCTACCTAATGTGCAAAACATATTTCTACATCAAAATACATGCAGAACAGGTTTTACTATATGATCGTATGTATTATTTTAATTTAAATACATGCACATATACGTTTTGTTGCCTTTTAGTTAAAATGCTTTACCATACACAATGTGTGCTTCCATGGGCGCTGTCATTGTTTTGTGACGTTATTCAGCTGCTACTTGTGAAGTCGGGGTACAAATTTTTTCTCAGAGTTCACAAGTAGGAAATCTATGGAAGCCCATTTCCGCCAGTAAAATAAAAAATAAAATGAAAACTTAGCCTGGAGAAAAAAATAAAATATCAAATT
>JAPMOB010207425.1:0-10737 GCA_029875015.1 Lepomis gibbosus
ATTCATTTAGCTGACGCTTTTATCCAAAGCGACTTACAATTGCTATAGATGTCAGAGGTCGCACGCCTCTGGAGCAACGAGGGGTTAAGTGTCTTGCTCAGGGACACAATGGTGGATGGGTCGCATTGGATTTGAACCCAGGTCTCTCACGCCAGAGGCATGTGTGTTATCGATTGCGCCATCACCACCACCACCAAATTATCTTTTTCTGTGTTGGTGACTTTACACACACAGAAACATATACACATGCAAATTGATGCCATTAACCTGAGCCGTTAGGGGTCGGGTGCCTTGCTCACCTCGGCGGAGCCTCAGAGGCGGGCTGACACCTCTCCACCCACCAGCCTGCCTCCGTTTTGACTGATCCACACTGGACTGGCCAACATCCCGGCCCCAAGCCAAGGAGGCATTGTGGAGAGAGCTTCCTCAGTGGCTTTAACGGAGCAAAACCAAAACTACAATCTAAAAATATGTTAATAAATAAAAAAGTTCAAATAAAAAGCTCAGTGGAGCTGCAGTGTCGGGGAACACTTTGCGTGTTCATCATTAAAAAAGGACCAATACACACATTTACACATTCCTGCTCACAGTTCACTAAAACTATTAGCTACACTAAAGGCAGCTATTTGTTTCAGTTTATCAGTACACTGAAACACTGATCATTGCTTACATATCAAATCCAGTAAACAATAAATTGACTTTATTTCATTTTGATTTATTATGTTGTTGTGATTGAGACTGTGATCTTGGATACTAAACAGCACACCAACCCTTCCAGTGGTAACAAGTAGTTCCAGTACACTGAGGTCCATGTGTTAATCTAATTATCTTCATTAAAAGTTTCAAAAGCACAAAAATGAACTAATGAGTAACTGTTGCTGGAGTATGAAGACACAGCTGCAGACAGGTGGCGCCATCTGGTGGCTACATCTGTGCTGTGCCTACTGTGACAAGTCAAAATGTCAGAATCAGCTTTATTTGCCAGGTATGTGTCCACATACAGGGAATTTGACTCTGGATTTTACATTGCTCACCATGTGCTTAGTCTCAGACACAGGCTACAGTACAGAGAACACATATACTCTATAAACAACAAAAATATAAATATATAAACAGATTCAGACAATAGTGCAAAGGATGCATAAAGTATTATTATTATTATCATGTTGGAGATGGATGAGATATACAGGTGCACGTACACATACAAGCATACATCTGCACATGTACACAGAGGATGCTGGAATAAGTAAGTATTATGTGCAGGCGTTATGTACTTGATGATTTGGTTTATAGTATATACAACATGAACAGAATGAACAGCTCTGAAAGAGAGAATGATGAATACATAGTAAGTGGTAGCCAGTAAACAGGTGGCAGAGTTACTGTTTTATTGGACAGGAATTGTTCCTGACACTGTGAGTCAGAGTCAGCTGGTCATCAGAGTGATGGCTTGTGGGAAGAAACTGCTCCTGAGTGTGTTGGCTTTGGCGTGCAGTGAAGTCAAAAGGCTCTGTTGCCTGTCATATGAAACGCTCTGTAGCGCCTACCAGAGGGGAGACGGTTGTGTCCGGGGTGAGATGGATCTGCAGTGATGCTTCCTGCCTGTTTCCTGACTCTGGAAATGTGTAAGTCCTGGATGGAGGGCAGTTTGGCACCGACGAATTAAGATCTATTACAACGATCCTCTGGCCAAATGTCATTTTCTCTGTTAATTATTTCTTTGTGTCGGAATGCTTCATTAAATCCATATGAATCAAAGAGGAGATGACCAGATGAAGACTCTGGATAAAAAAGTAGCCTGTGGCTAACTAAGGTACGTTTACATTTTGTTTGGATGTTTTTTTATGAACAGGAAGCCTTTTGCAACTGTAGTTTAGTTTAAGTCCGGACAGCTGTGAAGATGTTGAGCTCAACTTGAATGACTTAAGTATCTTCTACGTTATCACAAAATGTTGCAAACTACAAGTCAAGTTAAAATAGGACGTATGATTCCATTGTGCAGAAATTACATTAGATTCAGATTAGATTTTATTTGCCATTTGCCAGTGTGCATACCTGAGTCAGAGGTAAAGTCATTTAAGACATTTTTAAGAAAGACATAAGACATCCCCCTGTGATCTTCTGAGGCTGTCAGGTCTCATCCTGCTTCACCAGTTGTCTTTGCAGAAGGCTGCTGTTTAAAACGCTTCTTCTGCTATGAAGAAACGGAACTATTTACTGACTGAAATTGATCTAATTAGATAAAGACATATTAGAAATAATATGAAAGTATTTCTCTCAAGTCGGGCTGCCCTTTCTTAGTAAGGTGTCTGATATTTTTAATTGATTAATTCTTGTTTTATGGTCCTTAAATGACAATTGGACATCATCATTACTGAAAAACGGCTCTGTCACTTGCTTCTTCATGATGGTATTCAACGAATGGGATGATTTTATGTTTCACTGACACTTTTTGAAAGCATTTCTTAAAAATGTGAAAATAGCCTACACCAAAAATTAACTAAAAAATGAAATTGCTTTGAAAAGGTTTATTTGCACAAGAAAACATGCAATACTATTTAAATATGAAAGAAACAAATGTGCATTTTCCAAAAAAGTAACTTAAGCTAAAAAAAACAAGCGGCTGATTACTTCTTTATATATTCTGTTATATTTTTATATTTATAAGTGTCACCTGCCAACTGAATTTGTTGTCTGCCTTAAAATAAATAAAGACATTTCCACCATAAACTGGAGCAGAAAATGTCTTCACAATGCAGCAAATTAAGGGTTTAATGCTCCGGTTTTCTGGGGGAGGACCCCCAGACGCCCCACTCATCTACTTTATATTTCATATTTCCTCAAAATAATGATAAATATCTGTTTGTCTTGTTCTTTTTCATTGTCAGATCTCATGATCTCAGTACACCCCTATTGTGAACCCTTATGTCCCCACCACTTTTCAACACAAAGTGACGCCCTTTTTGGTGTTGACTGTGTCTGTGGAGGATGTTTAACCTAAAAAAACAAAACAACAACAGGTTGTGAATGTGTTTTTAATTCACTGTCTGTGGCGCAGAAGTGTGTTTGCAGTGTTCCTCAGTGTTTATTTGTATGTGTGTATGTTCAGGAATGTGGATTTGTGTGTAGTTTCTGTAAATAATAAATGTTATAAGAAAAATGCTGCTCAAAGACAGTTTAACATTGAGACAGGAGGTCAGGAGAATCGGACCTGCAGAACTCTGTTTAGATTCTGTCTGGAGTCTGAAAATACTCAGTGGAGCTTATGGCCTCCAACAAAATAAAATCACTAATGAGAAAGAGCTGCGAGCTCAGACGTGTATATATTTATCAGTTTGGAAGGTGGATATAGACCAGGGGTTGGCAAATAAGTCTGGCATCAGGCCAATTTTTTGTCAAGCTGACAAACCGCAGGCCAGAACAAAGTCAAATTATTTCACATCCTTGTATTCGTGTGCATGTTTAGCTCAGTCGGCACTGTTCAGGGCTCCCCTTAGAAAGGCTGATCGATCCAACTGCGGATATTTGTTTTTCTCCCTTGTTAAATAAATTGATTATTGGACACTTTTGCGCATGCTCACAATAAAGAACGTGCTGCAGTGCATGACGCGTCCACATGTGTGATCCATATTCTTAAACCTATGGACGCTTATTTTTCATTTGCCTGAGGGGAATCCAATCACACGTTTACCGACGGCTCTTTCAGAGGTGTGTCAAGCAGAGACTCTTTTGAATTTCCTTCAGAACTCTTCAAAGTAAAAGAGTTCTCTTGATCACTTAAGGAAGTGATTGAGGAACTGTAGCTGTCATGACTGAGATTTATTTCAGCACCAGCCGCTAACAAGTTATTTTTTATTTTTCTGCCATCAAAGCAATCTGTCCAGATATTATTGCTGGCGGGCCGATTCTGGCCCGCGGGCCGCCTATTGCCGACCATTGATTTAGACACTGAGTTGCAGCCATGGTTTCATGTCATGTTTTTCTTTTTTTTGCATACTGTCTGCAAAAAGAAAGCACCAACAGTTTTCATCATCTTATTGTTATTCTTGTAGCACCAGCAGAGAGGACAAATATAATGAAGGTTTAGGAGAAAGTAAAACTTAAAATAAATTGTACTCTCTGTTTCTGCATTTTAAGATTAAGTATCTGGCTCAATGTGACACTCCCCGCTTATCTGAAGAGTTAATGCAGATCCTGTAAAAGATTAGTGCAGCAATGGCATTATCATAATCAGTCTGGTGTGTTAATATCGTCTTATTATCTGTTAAAGCCCGAAGGCATGATGTCAGATGACCCTAATGATGAAAACCTGTAACTAAGTGCAAACATTTTTGGATTAAATTAACAAGCCTCTGCCACAAGTCAAAATCTAAGAATATAACAAAAAAATAATTATAGTTGTCTTCTCTTGATTATAGTCGCTTGTTTATTTCTCACAGAAACGCACGAGAGCAGCTGTGCGCCTGTGAGGCACGTAGCACTGTTTTTGTTCCGACATGATCATTTTGGACTCGTTTTAGCGAGAACACTCAGTGAATTGATGACAGTAATCTTTTACGTGCGCTCAGGAGGGACCGAGCCCCGCAGCAGCAGCAGCAGCCTCCACCTGACTGTGAGTCTGAGCGCATCACAGTCAGAGGTGAGTCCACTGGGACAGAAGACCGGAACAGAGACCTCACAAACCCCTGGGGAGACACAGCTTCGACTGGATTTATTGTTACCACATCACTGCTATTAATTTTTCACAGTTATTATTCTATTTATATTTCTGAGGATAAATACTGGCAGAGCGCTTTATTGACCTATTGATTTGCGCTCTGGCTCTCCGGATTAAGGATCTCATTTTAAAAAGACGCGTGCAGAAGAAGCTCTAACAGGATCTTATTTGAGGACAGGCACCTTTTTCCGTGCTGGTTTTTCCCTTCATTCAGAGTTCAGATGATGTTTTGTGCGTCAGGAGCCGCTGGAAAGAAGAGAAGCGTTTTTTCATGTGGATATTAACGACCTGTTACCACTTTTAAATCACTCGTTCTGTGTGGGGTGAAAATATGGAAAACTACACGACGTGGAGTAATTTCACCCAAGTTCTGTCGGAGCTGGACGGGTCGGGCGGCGAGGAGGAGGAGGTGGACGGCGGTGGCGGTGAGGAGGAGGACAACGGGAGCGGCGGGGGAAGCGGCGGACTGCGCGTCCTCGTCGGCTGCGTCCTCTTCCTGCTCATCGTGTCCACGCTGCTCGGGAACACGTTGGTGTGCGCGGCCGTGGTCAGGTTCCGCCACCTGCGCTCCAAAGTCACCAACTTCTTCGTCATTTCGTTGGCCGTGTCTGATCTGTTCGTAGCCGTGCTGGTGATGCCCTGGGAGGCCATCACCGAGGTGACCGGCACGTGGTTGTTTGGACGGTTTTGTGGAGTCTGGATTGCTTTTGACATAATGTGCTCCACCGCCTCCATCTTGAACCTGTGCATAATCAGTGTGGACCGCTACTGGGCCATCGCCAGCCCGTTCAAGTATGAGCGAAAGATGACTCACCGCGTGGCGTTTGTCATGATCGGGGTGGCGTGGACGCTGTCAATCCTGATCTCCTTCATCCCAGTGCAGCTCAACTGGCACCAGGCCACGGAGGAGGAAGAACAAGAGGCGAAGGAGGAGGCGGTGGAAATGATGGCCATCAGTGGCAGGAACTTCACGAACAGCAGCAACATCAACGCCAGCACCGTCGCCAAGAGCTGTGTCGCCAACCTGAACAAAACCTACGCCATCTCCTCCTCCTTCATTAGCTTCTACATCCCGGTTGTGATCATGATCGCCACTTACACCCGGATCTACAGGATTGCCCAGACCCAAATCCGCCGGATCACATCTCTGGAGAGGGCGGCGGAGCAGGCCCACAACCAAGGCCATGGTGGGAACCGGAACCACCAGCAGCAGCACAGGCCCAACGAAGAATCCTCACTGAAGTCGTCATTTAAGAAGGAAACCAAAGTCCTGAAGACACTCTCCATCATCATGGGAGTGTTTGTCTTCTGCTGGCTGCCGTTCTTCGTCCTCAACTGCACAGTCCCGTTCTGTGACCCGCCCTGCGTCAGCGACACCACCTTCACCGTCTTCGTCTGGTTCGGCTGGGCCAACTCTTCTCTCAACCCGGTCATTTATGCATTCAACGCAGACTTCCGTCGGGCCTTCGCCACCATTCTGGGTTGCAACCACATCTGCTCAAACAACGCGGTGGAAGCTGTGAACTTCAGCGACGAGCTTGTTTCTTACCAGCATGACACAACACTCCACAAGGAGGCGCTGGTCCCTGCGCAGCCGCAGCAACCTCCTCAGCAACATCCCCGCACCATTAACGTCGGGTCCGACCACCTGGAGGACATGAGCGCTCAGTTTGACGAGGAGTCGATCATCTCCAATGGTTCCCGGAGCCATAACAGACTGCTGCTGCTTCCAGCCACCGTCCAGTTCGAGGATGACCCAGAAATCTCCTTGGAAACGATCACGCCGTTCACCTCGGCGGGGGGGCTTGACAGTGATGCTCTAATACCAGGACAAGTCCACCAGGATGGATAGGACAGAAGCTGCATCGAGCTGGTTGGCAGCCAAAACTAAACAGGAAGCATAAACTTAAGTTTATACTCAAAACTTGTCCGCCACAATGTTTTGATTAATTTAAAATAATTACTAACACAGCTGCTCTGAGAGAGACTCGACTGATACGAATATGTGACTGAGGGAATGCTCAGTTTTTAGATTTACTTCCTTAGTCGACCTTCTTGACACAGAAAGGTTGGAGATTAACTTGGACCTATTTAATGTTTCAAATTATTCAATTAAGCACTGTATGAAAATGTAAAATATTATATCTGCTCTTTTCATGAAATACTGTGAGTCAACGTGAATTTAAGTTTATGGAAAGTGAGTAAAATCTTTGAAACAAGAGATGTCAAGTCGTGTGCTTCCTCTGAAGGAGGCGTACAGTGAAGGTCAGGCGTCTGAGGGGGATAAGTGTTCATATTTAAATGCAAAGTAAGGAAGGCGGAGCCTGAAATGGGACAGAACACACCAAAATTTAAAACGTAGGAAACTGCAAAGGTCAGAAGCAAATTTAAACGACAATGCCAGTAATTATGCTTCTTTCAACCTTTTAATACAAATTGCCTATTTTGCAACTGTTCATCAAAGCTCACAATAATATTTTGATCTCTGCTTTCTGAAAGGAGGTCATTGAATAAATTAATTCCAAAGGTACACAAAGTTCACTGTTTGTTATGTACCTCGTTGGCCTGATCCCGAATAGTCGAAGATTCGATGCTCCGATGGGCGGAGCCTGATTCGACTGTCAGTCTCACAGTCGAAGCTTCGCAGTGAAACAAGGATCACGCCATTTTGGCGATATGGAGGTGCTCAACGTCTGAGTTTACATAGAACCACCAGTTTTCTCCCAATAAGTTAATATACAGCCAATTATAATATACATTTCAATGTTTAATAATGTAAATTAATGTAAAATATAGAGAAAGAAAAAAACTTTCACTAAATGTTTTTAAAGTGCGTAAAGAAATCCAAAGTTGTGACCCTAAACCTGGGTCATCAGTGCCCATGTGTAGGTGTAGCGTGAATGTCGTGAATGTGTGCAGTGGCAGCAGAGGAACACTTGCTGAAGAGACGGAGCCCTCAGCTTCACCGGTGTTGTCCGCACCTCGCGGAATTTTCGGATAATTTATCACCGTTGATGAACCACACAAAGAACATTTTATGGTTTTTAAATAGCTGGCTACTTGAAATAGACCCCCGAGCAACCGCGACGTGCACGCAGCTGTCGGCAGCACGGCATGCACACAAAACTCTGCATAAAAACGGTGAATGGCAAGTGAGAGAGAGAGAGAGTGAGTGTGAAAGGGGTCTTCAAAAAGCCTCGGTTTAACTGGAAATGTACAGTGTAAGTTGAATTAATAGAGACTGCAGCTCTGCTGCTTCTCAAGATTAAAGTGGAGCCACCGTGTGTAACACTGCAGGCAGGACCTGACGATTCGGATTCGACTATGTAAATCCTGAGTCGGGGACGGCTCTAGTACCTCGCAGGGAAAAGGTAAATATGTAGAAATTACTTATGTGATTTATGTAACAAAAATGTAAACATTCAAAAGTGGCTGCTTGGCTCTAAACAGTTAAAGCCCTCAAATGCTGGCATATTGTCAATAAGATGAAGATGAGTAAATCAAATGTCAGTAATGCCTGTTCAAATATCAAATTATCAGGTGATGTAGCGTAGTATATGTAATCTTACACCCAAAATTACAATTACTGGATCCTATCTGAATGTAATGGACAGCTGACCTAATACATGTAGAAATTGTGGTATTTTTGGATGAATTATTGGTAACCAATTTGTAATTATTGGGCTGAAATGTATTAAAATATTATTAAAAGTATTGGCACGGTCCTTTAAAATACATTTGTAACAAGGTTTGCATTTAAAGTTAAATAGTGCATGATTTCTGAGGAAGTGTCTTAATGTACGAAAGGACTGTTGAGGTTGTTAATAAAGATTGGGTCCACACAATGCTCATTAATTAACACCCAACAATTACAGAAAATGACTTTGTTTGGGATCGCAAACACCACAGCTGTAAAGTCCTTTTTAAACAGTACTACCCTTCCCCATTTATGTTCTAACAGGAACTCTCTGGGGTCTAAGTGAGGGGTTAAATAAATAATGTCAGAATAAAAGGAAGAATATTTGAAGGGGGAAATTTGTTAATTTTGAAAGTTATTATTAGACATTCAGCAATACAGTCTGTGACCTAAACAAAAAGGAAACATCAACATCTGACAATAACTCCCTCCTCTTTTAAACTGAACTACCAGTCCATTTATATGTGAGGCCAACAACATAATTCTTACATAATTAACAAGAACCTTATATGGCCAGGTCACAATGATGATGATTAAAAAAAGGAGTGAAGATGTAACCTGTTTTTTTCTTCTTGCTGGGCTTGTATTTGCTCGACTTGGTTCAGAATTTTTGTTTTTCAGTACGCCTCTGTTTGGTGCTTTTATCTTTAGACAGTAGTGCAGTTGAAACAGAGTGGAGGCACCCAGGAGCCACAGAGGGGACGACATCCTGAACCCCACAGGTGTGTTCTTCAGGTTCAGCTTTTCAGATTCAGAGTGCATCATCACAGAGTTCCTGTGTCGGCGTATGTGACTGAGCGAGATGAATATTTCAAGACTGTAGTTTTAGGCTGAGCGGAACCATTAACTGATCACCCATTACATTATGACCACTGGCAGGCATGGTTGGAATTATGGGGGGGTTGAGGGAGTCTGACCCCCCTAATAAAGACTCTGACCCCTCCAAAAGAGGCAAAAATGACAGTTATAATAAAACAGACCATACCATTAACTAACCTTGACATTAGTTGAAGGTCTTGTGTCCAGTGCATCACACAACAAGCTAATGGAGACACTGTAGGTTAAGAATATAGCTATCTAGCTTCTTTAATACACTTAACTTTCCAACCATCAGAGATTTGCAATAAAATTTTATCTGTCAGGTGCCTGTGGAAGTCAGCTGGTTTCTAACTTTTGCCTGTTACAGTTAGGCTTAGGCATGAGCAGTGAAATGGATTGTAGAGATAGGCTACATTAGAGCTGATTAATTCGATGTCTGTTAAGGTTCTTATTATTAGGGGTCCAAGCCCGAAGTGAGCTGGGAACCCGCGGATGCAAGGCATCGCGGTGCCCAGTACCACGAAGTGGCTGGGAACCCTATTGTAATCGTTCTCGTTTTTATTTTTATTCTTCCGTACGTTTTTACCCTAATTCCAATACTGCGGCCTAGACGATAAGCACTAGGAATGCGAAACTCACAGGGTAGGTTCAGACCCATGAGACGACGGCAGGCGCAAAAATCCGCAGATTTCTACCGCTAGGGGGCGCTATAAGCAAGGTCAACGCGTTTCGGCTTCAACTCCCGCCTACGAAGGCGTATATCAAAAACCTTAAATCCAAGCGTTCGGGGGATCGAGCTGAGTCTCCTGGTATAAGCCACGCCCATTTCCGCCTAAACTTTTTTCGAGCTACATCGCGAAAACTGAAAAACCTTTTTTAATTAACTCCTCCGAAGCCGCAAGTCCGATCGCCACGAAACTTGGCACGGATGATCTCTGGACCGAGCTCTACAAAGTTTGTAGAGGAAATTTTGATACGACAAAAAGTGGCGCAATTATATGCTAACAAACGTTTGCGAAAAACGCTATTAACAGGAAGTGAGGGCATAACTTTGGATTGGAATGGCCGATCGACACCAAATTTGGACCATTCATTTTGGACGCCCCCCTGAGGGCCTCTGCAAAATTTGGTGTGACTCGCCCCTAGGTGGCACTCTTTAATCCAGAAAATTTGTTCCTCTATAACCAGAAGTTACATTGACATGAATCCAGTGCCAAATTGTTCAGCATGGTCCCCTGATGCACCCAAAGGGAACCTAGTGTGCCGATAGGTGGCGCTGTTATTGCAAATTAAAAATGTTTTTAAAAATCCCATTGACTTACATGCAATTTATATCTCTAGAACCACAAATCCGATTGACATCAAATTTGGGTCAATTGTTACCCATGGGCCCCTGATGACAATTTGGTGCAGTTCAGCTTAACGGTGGCGCTATAATCGAAGCTGAAATGCCCCATTCATTTCAATGGGAATTTCAACCAAAGCACATTTTGCCTCATAACTA
>JAPMOB010207428.1:0-18995 GCA_029875015.1 Lepomis gibbosus
AGTTTCTCACCACCTTGGTTGGAGTGATGGTTGAGGAGTCAATTTGTAGTTTGATGTTATGGTGAATAGATTGCTTGGCTTGGCTCATTCCTAGGCGAGGAGACTGAAGGATACGTAAATGTCGACAACATTACACACTACAGTTAATGCAAGTGAGCATCCTGAATATACGCACAGTTGCACTTGTGTATAAATCTCATTTTTGTAAATATACGTTATAAATATATTTTTAGAGTAAATTTTGTACATTATATTGGTTGTGTGATCATGCCTTCTCTGTAAATTTTTGTAATTTGTTTCAATTTTGAGGCTGCAACACAAAATTGCACACTGCAAATTCCCCTTGGGGATCAATAGTTAATTGCTATCTATCTATCTATCTATCTATCTATCTATCTATCTATCTATCTATCTATCTATCTATCTATCTATCTATCTATCTATCTATCTATCTATCTATCTATCTATCTATCTATCTATCTATCTATCTATCTATCTATCTATCTATACAACCACTTTGGTGCAAAATCAAGAGTCACTTTGCGGCTAACTTAAAATATCACAGTTAAGTAAAGACTTTCTATCTGCCCAGAGTTCACATCCAATGTTGTGACTGCGGCATATATCCCCCAGTTGCTTATGCTAACTTAGCGATGGAAGAATTGCATGCTGAAGACCACAAGTACACACCACTTAACCATGTGAAACCTTCAGTGAGAACAGTGTGGCCACAGGGACCTGACTCTATACTAAAGCACAGTTTTGAACACACAGACTGGAGCATGTTTGCCCACACGGACATTGATTCCTATCACCAACTTCCTACTATCACTGCCTTCAAATAGATTACAACTGATTATCAAATATGAAAAAGCCATAAGATAAAAGTGAGGTTTTAAGAATAGATTAAAAACAGAACAGAGTTTGACCACAACTGAAGGGCCTGGACAACAAAGGACTGGTCACCATTAATGACAAGTCAAAATTTTAACCATTAGTAGGGCCTTGCCAGACTTACTTGAGACAGCTTGAGATTTCAATCCCCCATGCAGTGTGAGCCAGCTGCCATTAGCCAGGCAGCTAACCTGCAGCTCGAGCTCAAAGTAACAAGCAGTACACTCTCTGTTCACAGTCAAAGGTCCCCACACACACCCCTCCTCACAGAAACTGTGAATAAGCCCTCGAGAGCAGATATTATGGTTTATGTGGACAGAACACATGCCCTATACAGATGTTCATCTTCTGAAGAAATCTGCCGGTTTGTGATGCTGCACACATTATGTACGTTCCTCTGGCGGTGTCTGGCTGCAAGCTCGTGCACAATCACAGCATCACTGACACGGTTCTTCTGTGAGTCCAGAGGTCCCCTTTTGTTTTCACAGAAGAACCCTTTGCTTGGTGTGGTGTTTTCCTATTGCCACTCCCCAGTGACCCTCGCGGCTGGAAGAAGGGCCGCCAGGTGCAGCTCCCTACGCCGTCTTCCTGCCCTGCACGCTCATCGTCACGCTCCCAAAGCACCGGGGGTGGCCTGCTCATGGTCTAACTCCCCTGTGCAGCCATGGCGTATTGGGAAGCACCAATGACATTTGGGGAGGTGTGTTCTGTGTTCATGTTCTGCCTGCACTTTCACTTTTGAGAGAAAGTGTCTCGAAATAATCACAAACAGAGCCCTAAAGAGCATGTTCCTCGGCTGGCTGCTGTCTCAGCTGAGTAGGCGGCCGCCATTTAGCACATTTTCCCACACACTGTACGGACCACTACAGCTGGCTGGAAAGCTTTCATGCAGCGTGGCATTGATGTCACAAGCAGCTCAGTTTCCCTTCTCCTCCCTGCCAGGAGCAGAACTTACCTGTTCGGTGGATCACAGAGGTTGCTACCTGCCAGGCCCATCCATGGCTGCTGTCTCCAGCCCTTTAGGCTGTTGCGGTAGGAAACAGCCCTCCACGATGGTGGCAGGCTCAGATCGGCTCATATCGCTGCCCTCTAGGCAGAGCTTCAGGAGCTCCTGGTGAAGCAGGCTATCTCCAGAGTTCCTCTGGGGCAGGAGAATCATAGGTTCTACTCCTGTTACTTCCTGGTCAGGAAGAAGAATGAATGAGACCCACCATGGATCTGTCACTGTTCAACAGGGTGATTATGGAAAGACCTTTTCGTATGTTGCCTACAGGATTCAGCCTGGTTTCTGGTTTCCCTGCCTTCAACAGCTGCTGTCAGCTGGTATGTTGGTGAATCACAAACATTGTCACCAGTGTGCTGGCTAAGCTGCTGCTGTTGTCGAACCTTATCTTGTGTATTCAGTAGCCATGTGCTCTCAGCTGCTCCCTAATCCTGCTTTTATGTCTCCCATTTCTCGTTGACTCAGTCAGTACTCACTCACTGAATTTCTGTCTAAGTGATTGTCCTCTGTGAGTGCTCTGCTCTGTTGCTTTCGCTGGCCCTGCTCTGTGCGCAGCTGAAACAGTTGCAGTGCGAGACCTCATGTGAGACCGCACAGCTGCGGGGCTGCAGGGAATTGCCCCTGGCAGCTGTTCCACCAGTGTACGAATGTGTGTGAATGTTAGTTTCGTTTTGAGCACTTAGACTCAGTGTATGAATGTGTGTGAATGGTGAATGCAGATGTAGTGTAACAGCGCTTTGAGTGGTCAAAAAGACTAGAAAGGCGCTATACAAATACAGAGCATTTACATTTATCAAACTACTGTTTTATTCTGCTGTAAAGTTGGGCATTTTAACATGGGGGTCAATGGGGATTGACTCTCTTTTGGAACCAGCCTCAAGTGGCCACTCGATGAATTGCAGTTTTGGCTACTTCTGTATGGGTTTCGCAGATGAGACCGGACAATTGCTGCTTGGGTGGAATATGCCACGTGCCCATAGCTTTATCTTCTTCCCTCTGCCTGACTCACTACTCCTGCGAGATGTCGGCTGTTCTGCCAGCTTTTTCTTTATTCTGGTTGCGTTCCATGCACACTAAGTCGCTTCTGCTCTGTCAGCAGGTCTCCTGACAACACATACCTGTACTACATCTACTCATTGCTATTTTAAATACAGTACTTTACTTTCATTAATAAAGAGGTTGCTGTCAGTGCATCCTGAGAGATCTTATTTTTATTTACATAATAAACAATGCTATGCTGCTGTTCCTCATGCGTACTGTAAATGTGCAGTGTCTCTCTTAATAGGGAGCATCCTACTATCAAAATAATGCATGCTTTAAATAGCAGGAATATACTTACGTATTTTTTGTGGGGGGTGGGGGTGGTGTGACACCTTGGTAGCTGTGGGACGGTTTGGCTGCCACAGATCCAGATGTTTCCCTCTATTTGTGGCTAGCTCACAGCTCCATGGTAAGTGTGCCTGTGATGTTCCATGCTAACTTGTATCAATACCGCTATGTCTCTCTTCATTAGTATTTCTTCCTAACTTTCCTGAGAGAAATGGCGATAAAACAAAAAGAGATAGACAGACAAAGACTGCATTCCTTGATATAGTAATCAAACCATGGATGCTATAATAGTAAATTGCCATGTCTGGAGAAAGTGGTTGTTTGGGGCATATGTGTTTCCTTTAAATTGCTGGTACATTGCAAACCATCAAAGCCAGTAGTTCCAGGTGTCTCACTAGGTCCATTACTGAGAGAAACAGGTGCAGATCCAGAGTTGTTGCTGCAAGCAATGATGATGTTGCGATTAATGTTATAGCATTAGCACTTAGTCTGTGCACTGGCAGGTTTTTCTCTGGGCCTAGCTGGTGGTGTTTTTTTTTTGTTTTGTTTTTTTTACAAAGAAACAGTGTATATATATATATACTGTACATTATTTGATCAGGACAAGAAGCTGAAGCGCATAACCTCTCCGTCTTTGCCTGTCATGGGCGGGCATATCACAGAATTAAACCAATGTTTTATGAAAGTAATCACAGTCATACAAGTAGTTTACTCTTTGAATTTGTTATTATAGAGCACGGCATTACAATAAATTATTAGTTCTGCGTTACTATAAAAAATATAGATATTTAAATCCCTACATGCATTTTTTTTATCCATGGTTAATACAGCTTGCCAAGATAATCATTTACAGTGTCACTTGGTATAAAATGTCCTACATGTCATGTGCATTTATTTATTGTTCATTGTTGTATCAATTGGATATTATTATTTATTTATGAATTGTCACTTAAAATAAAATAAATAAAATTGAACTGAATTCAAATTAAATACAATGTCATCACGATGGGATCTAATCGCCAAATTACTTCGCCATTTACTTTTACATTTTTGTTGTTCACTTAGTGAAATCTTTCCATATTGAAATACATGCAGTTGAGTGTCACCTCTGCACTTCATTTTGTACCAATTTAGGCCTATACTACATATTTTTGGTGCTGCCTTTGTTATGTGGCCAAAATATGTACATTTAATGAAAAGAAAGAACACGTCAAGTAAAAGTACCTCAAATATTAGTATTTATAAGTACATCACTTGAGAAACATTTACTTACTTAGGCCTTGTAATAATTGTAAAAAACCTTTACTTTTAATGAAATTTCCAATCCTTTGCACCTACTTTCCACGGATTAGAAAATTATGTCTTTGGACTTGAACTTTGTTTCACTCATGCATACACCTCCATTGTGGTATAGTGTCTTCAGGTAGACTGATGATTAATTCACTCTAACTCACCATCTATTAAATTGTGTTTTTCAGCATGCTTTGATGACATTTGTTCTCCTTTAATGTTGTCCTTCTTGATGAACTAGATTTTACTTCCACAGGCACAATGGCATGTCTGAACAGGTCACACTTGTCACATACTATACAATAGCAATGTTCACTCCTACTCTCACCTGCACTCACTTACACACTCACACACACACAGCAGCACAGCAGGGACCTTGAATCTATTTACCAACCTAGAAGCACTATCACAGTACAGTGCCTCAGGAAACACTGTCCATGGACTCCGGTCAAGGCCATCTCTTGCTCTCTTTCTCTCTCTTTCTTTCACACACACACACACACACACACACACACACAAACACACACACACACACAGCATGCTTGGAATCATTTTTCCTAGAGAACTCCCAGTGAGATAACAGGCTAGATAATTTTACTTTAATTTTAAATTAAACATACCCTATGATTTTTTTACTATACTAAAATTTAGTAAAAGTCTGTCTGTTACACAGACTTAAACACCTAACTGTTTATGCAAATTTAATGTCAAATGATCACTTTTATTCCACTAAGAAATATTTTAATGGAATTAATAACGACCAGAACTTAGAAGGTACAAATAATTTTAGCTAACTAGGCTGAAAAGAATCCTCCTCCAAAAATACATATAAACCATTGCCAATAGATGCAATGACAAGAAATTAACTTTTTACCCTTGCAATTTACATGTGACTTGGCTGAGTCTAACTTCAGTGATGACATCATATCTTTCCCCTGAATCTGCCCTTGGGCCCACCCTAAGGGACAAAGCGGGTATAAAAACCTGCTCCACACTGCCTGTCATCGCACTAGGACTAGACTGCTCACCAACACATACACAGAGGTTGCTTACACAACTTGTAGTTACAGGCAGTGTCGCATTCATTGTCTCTGGGTTGAAAAACTCCAGGCACCTAGGGCAGCATTTTTAATACACTAATAATATTATTCTCTAGGACTGTTGATTTTAATGAAGCAGGTAACAGTTAGTTAAACACACTTCCAGTTAGTGTGATTAGTGTGGCACATTCATAATTGTTAGGGAGCCTCCTGCTGTGTCGGATCTTTCTCCCATCAACATCAACATCACCATGATAATAAGCATCGCTCTGATCTGGGCCGTAGTGGTGGGATTCTGCTGCCTTCTATGGCTCGCTGTAGGGATACGACACAGGTAAGACTGGACATAGGACATGCAGTGTATTAGGCATTTGTTATGCTTAAATTGCTGTATTTTGCTTACACAATTTGTTTAGAGCATTTAACATTAATATGTATCTCCACTGCAGAAGATAAGATTATATATTTTAGCTTACTGCACACCAAAATTGGTATGCATGCAGTGCATGCTAATCAAATAAAAGCTTTTATAAAGATGATTGAATTTGTTTGGTATGTTGGTGATTCACAAACATTGTCACCAGTGTGCTGATTAAGCTGCTGCTGTTGTCGAACCTTATCTTGTGTATTCAGTAGCCATGTGTATTTAGAATTGAGATGTAGTTGATTTGGTGCTTATTTTGTAGTATAAAGTATATTATATATATTGTCACTTTAAAAACATATTTCCGATTTTGTCAACCTGACTACAAAGTGACAATATATGTTGTAAAGAATGATCTTATTTACAAGAGCATCATAATGACATTTAAGGCTGGTATGTAACAACTTCTGTTTGTTTTGGTATAACTCTAACAACATGGGTAACTGTTTGTTAATGTTTTGAAAATATGGTTGCTGGGAGGGCCATGGTTCCACTTCAGGAAACCTGGGCTCATTGACAAGGTCTGAAAGAATTTTAATGAATATGGACATGATTGGCCTTCCTCAGTAAAAAAAAACAAAACGTATCTAGTAGTAAAACTTATGACAGGAGAAGAAGATCAGTCACAGCAAGGTCCTGGCTGGAATTGGACCAGTGACCATTGACGCTGCAATTACATGGTCACCACCCTAAAGGCCTAGGCGACAGGGCTCTTCTGTGGCCTGGGGGACCATGAACGGCACCGTCTGTGGTTTGTGTCCATAATTAATTAATCAATTACTTAATAGTAAATTTGTCAGCGGAGAGGCTGTTTAGTGCAAACCATGTATTATCATATTGTGTGAATTTTAGGCTTTCATTACCCAAATACCTCAAATGCCATTTCTTGGATTCAGCCTATTCACCTTAGATTGTTCAATAACGTTACTGTCACAAAGCTTAAAACAAGGCCGTTTTTCTGATTTCATGAAAATGGATATTTTGATACATGGTCTTTTCATTGGACAAAGAAAAAAGCTGAGTTGGCAATAGGTTGAATCACTATTGCTGCAGTACATCAATAGTGATTCAACAGTAAAAAGCAAGAGCATTGACTCATAAAATTGTATAAAAAGGGGATTGTTACTTTTAATAGGACCCTCATTACCCTTCTGCGTTTTGGCTTTGTACTAAATATTGTCTGCTATGTCTTTCTTGTCAATGCCCATAGGCAGCCTGGTGAGCCTGCAGTTGAGAATGGCTTCATTCCCTACCTGGGTTGTGCTCTGCAATTCGGGGCCAACCCTCTCCAGTTCCTCCGCAGCCGCCAGAAGAAGTACGGCCATATTTTCACATGCAAAATCGCAGGCCAGTACATCCACTTTTTGTGCGACCCCTTCTCTTACCATTCAGTCATCAGACAGGGGAGACACCTGGATTGGAGGAAGTTCCATTTTGCTACATCTGTCAAGGTTTCATCTTTTATTATTTATACCGTGTTCTGTCAGGATATTTTCTTCCTCCACAGAGGACTTTTTCATGCTACCAGTGAGTCCTTTAATGGTCCTAAATCTCTTCTTCCTTCCCTAACCAGGCATTTGGCCATGACAGCTTCGATCCTCGCCATGGCCACACCACAGAAAACCTCCACCAAACCTTTCTGAAGACCTTGCAGGGTGAGGCTCTGCCCTCTCTAATAGAGACCATGATGAGCCACCTCCAGGACGTCATGTTGAGGTCGGACACACTCAGACCCAGCAAGGACCACTGGGAGGTGGATGGTATCTTTGCTTTTTGCTACAAGGTCAGTAGTTGGAGTAGTAGAGGTAGTTTGCTGTTGGGCGTAGGCCTACTTTTATTTATTGTCCAACAAAGTCAATTGTCGTGGCTGTAACTCAATAAAACAGCATAAACAGTACCCAAGAGGAATTAGACATACAGTAACTAATATTTGGACACTGTGTACAGAGTATGATACAACTAATTGGTTTCCTTCTCTCCTGCTGTCCTTCAGGTGATGTTTGAGTCTGGCTACCTGACTCTGTTTGGTAAAGAGCTTGGTGAAGACAAGTGTCAGGCTCGACAGACTGCTCAGAAAGCGTTGGTGCTAAATGCTTTAGAGAACTTCAAAGAGTTTGACAAGATCTTCCCGGCGTTGGTGGCTGGCCTGCCCATTCATGTCTTTAAGAGCGCCTACAGTGCCAGGGAGGTTAGTGTGTTTTCCTAGGACTGTTGGAGCAGGATATAACAAATTAAACTGCCTTGACCTGATACCACAATGCCTCTGTACTGCCATTTTCAAGTTTACACATAAAGTCTTACATAAGAAAAACTCATGTTTGAATGTATTTTTGTACTTATTCTTTACAAATGTCCAGAACCTAGCAAAGACCATGCACGCTGAAAACTTATCCAAGAGGGAGAATGTGTCTGATCTGATCTCTATGAGGATGATCCTGAATGATTCTTTATCTACCTTCAATGACGTGAGCAAGGCCAGGACCCATGTCGCTCTGCTCTGGGCTTCACAGGCTAACACCCTACCTGCAACCTTCTGGAGTCTCTTTTATATGATCAGGTATGCTGATAGCTCTCTTTTTTTACTATGTGGGCTCAGGAAATGAAACAGAAGGCAACAACAAATTATGGCTAAACTCACTGGGTAGTGGCAGTTGAGGTCTGAGGTCTTTGCTCAATCTATATATTTATGGTTAATTTATGGTATTCTAGGGTTTGATACATCAAATTCATTGATATTGGTTACATTCTTAATATTTTCTTATTAAGTTGTTAAAATGGTATTTATCCACCACATGATCACACCCTCGTTCTGATGAACAAATGTGCTTGAATAGTAAAACACACAATTGAGAAAAATTAAAACGTAAAACATGGAATTTGAGAAAAATTAAAATGGATTTCATAGGGCCCTAGTATTACTAGGATCATAAATCCAACTCTAATTATGGCATACCTCAGGTGTCAGTTTAAGTTCACCAGTTTCACAAACCTTTCTAGCTCTTGACCATGCTTGACATTCTAGAGTGAATCATGGCTTTTCAAACTAAATACAGATGGAAGTAAGTCAGTGTACCCTCTCTCCAAAGCTGTGTTCAACTTGTTTGATAACAGGATAAAAAAGTTGGAAATTGGAATAGAAATTAACCCCCCAATAGCCCCAAACAACTTTGTTTTTGCTGTCATTGTTAGATCTATGTTACCTGCCCCTACTACACACCTACATGCTTCTTCCTCTCCCTTCATGACCAATTGTACATGACTGGCTCCAGTTAGTGATTTGCTCATTTTTAACAGGTGGGATGGCCCAATGAGAGCACCCCTGCACACGTAGGGTGAGAGAGTGAGGGTGGAGAGGGTTTAGGGCAAGTTGGAAAGTTTTTATCTGTTTGATTTTCATAGGTGCTGATTTAAAACTCCACATGCAATTGTATGTATTTTATGGTAGCCAGCACTGTTTTCCTGCTTTTTGCATAGCTTGTGGCAATGGACATCATGTTGGAAATTCAATTGAAATGCGTCTTTGGCTTGGCAAACGGTAGCCTGCTGTTATTCTTTGGTTAAAACAAAAGGAAATTAATTGCAGACTCCGATTACTCTGGATCTATTTTCTGTCTGCTATAGCAAGAACAGCCAATGACAAAGTTTTTTAGTTATTGCAGGTAACAGCAGATAACATAGATATAACAGTAAAAGTGAAAAACAAGTTCTATTTCAATTGCCAATTTGATGAAGAAAACAGGAAAAGGAATGTGGATTTCTGTTTTTTAAATTCAAATGAAAAACAAAAAAAGTAATGCATTGTATATTTGTTTGTCCTGTAATCCAAAAAGAACACAGCTTTAAACAGAGGTTACACAGACTGAACTAGCTTCAGTGAAGAACAGTAACAAGAACAAAAATAATTTACACACCCCAACAGCTCTTAACCATTGTCAGCAAAACACAAACGTCAGTTAATTGTCAGATTACTTATTAGTTCCAAAACACAGCCCTTTGTTCTCAGATAGCCTGAGGCTAAGGCGGTTACTGGCTTAAAATTTGTGATATAAATGTATCTATATTTAAAGACATGTCTTTATCAAACCCACATTAGACCAGTCTAACTGGCTGGTCTAAGATCAGTTTAACATGTAAACATATGTAGGTGAAACAATAGTCCATGTATTGTAACATTCTTGTTGTAAACCAAAAGATTTTTACACTATCTATTGATTTGAGCTCAACAGGCATTGCTTTGCTAAATTGTTTGGCTTACTAGCAATGCTATCACACCACTCAGAAAAAGTGGTGTGATAGCCCCTTAAAGACTTGGACCAATGGGACAAGAGCTGAAGGAAAGACAGTGTACTACTGCAGCAGCATATTTTTGGAGACAAAAAGACCAAAATTCTTGTGAAATACCCTGCGTCCTGTACAGCCAGAGTTGTTGCATAATATTATCACACGTTTATCAGTTTCAGCTGATTGTTGGCATTGTACAAATACACCCATGCAGTTAAGATAGAAGAGATAGTTGAGGAAGAAAGTCATGTTGGATTCATGGGGAGCAGATTAACAGAGTTGCATTGTGATGTTGCAACAAACTGACATGAAGGCACCACAGCTGGGACTGTGTGAGCATGTAGACTACAGGACATTTACTTGGCAAACCAAATAACATTTTAGGACAAAAAAAACATTTTTCATAGTTTTGATGGTATCTGTAGTCCAGCACCTAAGGTTACAGTGCTGACTTCAGCTTTAAGGGAGGTGTTCGCCTGCGGAGCATCATGAAAAAAATGTGTATTGATATACCAAGCTGCTGAGCATGACAGGTTAAAAAATAGACAAACTATATCTGTACCAAGCATCTAAGTTACTATTAAACCCCACTGCATAAAATGAAACACATGGTGCTGCTCTAATGAAAAAGAAAATAAGTTATCCAATAAACTACAGTGCATTCCTACCAATGACAGTAACATGACTAACAGGCTTAAGTATCTGTGCTCAGGAGTCCTGATGCTATGAAGGCAGCTCTTGAGGAAGTGCAGAAGGTTTTGGAGGATGCAGGTCTGACAGTTAACCCCAACGACCCCACACTGAACCTCACCAGGGAGCAGCTGGACAACACACCTGTTTTGGGTAAGATTACCAATAGAGAAAATAGTAGTTAATACTATGACCATAATATTGATAAATCTAAGTCTGTCATTGCCTACATGCCACATAAAAACCAAAAGCATGTTTTGTCCTTGGAACGCAGTAAGAAATGTGAACATTCTCCTTTATGTCTTTCTGTCTACTTTCCACAGACAGCATCATCAAGGAAGCCATGCGTCTTTCCAGTGCTTCAATGAATGTGCGTGTTGCCAAGGAGGACTTCCTGCTTCACCTTGACAACCAAGAAGCTTACCGTATAAGGAAAGACGACGTCATTGCCTTATATCCACCCATGCTGCACTACGATCCAGAAATCTATGAGGATCCCTATGTAAGACACCTGTGTAATTACTACCAGGAAACAGTACTAGAACATAAAAATGACTTTCAACTAGAATTATATTTATTACAATAAATGAAAGAGCTTTGGTGCAACAGCACTTTTAGGCTACAGAAATTAAATAACCTGCCACTTTTAATAGAATTGATCAGACAACACAGCCATGTATAAACACTAACAAACACGTTAAAACCAGAAAAGTGCGACACGGTTTTTGCACAGTGTGTAGTGTACACACACACTGCACCTCTACATTGCCTAGCAACATTGCTATTCTCCTGTGGACAGAGAGTTACAGTACAATCATAGTCTGCTGTTGTACTAACCTTTCTGTACAACATTCTGTGAGATTTGAGTACTGAGAAGTACCTCGCAGTCTGGTCTTGGTTCAACGTCCTTGGTTGGTGAAAAGCATAATATAATATAATATCCCACTACACTCCTTAATGTTTCATACATTTTGAGTCTAAAGAGCTTGTAGCAGTCACTTTGACAGCTTAGGGATTATTGTCAAAAACAGCAGAATGTGAATGCTGAGGTACAACAATGCTAATAATGCATGACATAACTCTATTGCATATAATAGTTTGTACTGTTCACAAATTGCAACTGCACCTTTGAATCCGCCAATTTGCCGCATTCACTCATTCACGCATTGAGTTGCAGCTGTCCCATGGTATTGCGAGTTGTTGGTAATCCTCTCAGAAAGATGAAGACACTAACACATCGGTCTTCCTCAAAGCCAGAGGTGCAAAAGTGCAGCTGTGCTTACCAATTTCAAAGGGCGCTGTCTGTAGCTCTAGTTTCCTTGCATGTGACGTTAGTTTGCTGTTAGCGATAGTGCTAAAACTGGATCTGCAGACTAACAGCTGAGCTCTCAAAAACACAGTACAATACACAAACTGAATATATTATAATATAAATTAAGCTTTTCTTACTTCTGCAGCTGATAGTCTGTCACACCAAAGGGCTTAGTGATGTACAATTTTGAACAAACTACGGAAAAGTCTCTTAAAGTAACAGAGCTTAATATGACAACACTTGAATGGAAGAATGAAGAATGGATTAGCACACGCTAGTAGCAGGGATTGTCTGAGCTACAGAGAGAGCTGGAGGTGAGTAAAAAGTGTTTTGCAGTGAAAAAGTAGCTGCCTGCTCCGCCAGATGCCTGCTCTCATTGGCTGGATGTGGATGTCGAGTCGGCCGACGCCAGATATTTGGCATGCTAGATATCTGGCAGACGTCTGTGATGTGTCAGAAATGTGTTGCCGATCGACCGCTGATTTACCCCCAATCACAAGCTGACGGTCACAGAGCGGCAAATCGGGCTAAAAATCGTGTAGCGTGAACTAGGTTTTAGAAGATGTTTTGTCCCTCATCCAAGACTGACTGGTAGGGAAAATCAGCTGTTTAACTTCTGTAGAGTCGCTGGTTCATCTGGCTGTTGCAACAATAGTCGTTATGGTCATTAGAGCCATCTGAGTTACACTGGGGAAACAAAATACTAAACTGATAGTTTGAAAGAGGTGTCAAGGAAGCCATCTACACCCGGGTTGAGAAGCTGAATAGAGGAGGGGGATCTGCGACACCACTTATCCCCGCTTACAATGCTGTCCTTTCATCACTTCCCAGGAAACTAAACAAACATTCACTTTTGGCCATAACGATGTTAAATAACTGAGTTTCCCAAAAAGTCAGTCAGAAATGATGCCCCTACTTGTATGGAGCATGTGGCCATGAATTACACAATTACCTTTAAGTAAAAAGCTATCATTTGTGTTACTACTACTAAAACCTGATCCTCCTCTCTGTTCTTTCCTCTTCCCCCTGCAGGAGTACAAGTTTGACCGTTTCCTGGATGAGAAGGGTCAGGAGAAAACAACTTTTTATCATAGCAGCCGGCGGCTGCGTTACTTCTACATGCCCTTCGGCTCTGGGGTCACCAAATGCCCTGGCAGATTTTTTGCGGTGTATGAAATCAAGCAGTTCCTGACTCTGGTGCTTTCCTACTTTGACATGGAACTATTAGACCCTGCTATCAAAGTCCCGCCTCTTGACCAGTCCCGTGCTGGCCTAGGAATCCTTCAGCCTACCTATGATGTGGACTTCAGGTATAAGCTGAAATCAAACTTCTAGGCTCTGTCTTTGTCATGAGTGATTGAGGTACATATTGTACATAGCATATATTTAACACTGTTAATGCCTTGCCATATATGTAAATAGCCTGAATTATATTTTATGTTCCTTTAATTTGCTGCTGAAGAACATGTATTCTGCACATATGAGTGGAGCCCTTACAAACTGTTGAACCCTTCAGTGTATCTAGTAATGTTGTGCCCCAAAAAACTTCCTGTCTCTGTTGGACCAGGGCTGTGACACATCCATCAGAGTAAAAGTGCTGGTTAGGTTTCAGTTTTTGTGTAAAGACAAGCCAGATACATTTCTATTGCTTACCATAAAAAAGTTCTTGCATGTTTGGTCCATGTAATGTATGGAGTAAAACCAACAGGTTTTCAAAGCAAATGGTGCAGACTTCTTAAATCAGTTTGCAATTACAGTTTCATGAGTAATACACAAAGACAAGAGAACTTTCACAATCAGAGTGATGACTGTTTCAGTCCCTACCCCTGACCACTACCCTACATAACATAACAACCAAAACTATCTATTATTTTCGTTACTTATTATTATTTAGATTTTTATTTTTTTACTAATTCAGTTGCCTGTATTATTTTAAAATTATAGTGATTTAAAATAAAATGTACATGACCTCATGACCTTTTTAATTCAAAATGAAATTATTAAGCATCACATGATCTAAAGCTTGGCAGATAAAAAAAGTCTTTGTTATGTGTTAAGTATAAGTATATGTGACTTGCAGTTAAGAGACTAAACATGCAAAACACTGGTATGCTCATTTAACCATTAGAACTTCTGGTGATTGACATTTCTGCACTTTAAAAAATTATTATTATATAATGTTTAAAAAGTATTTGGATTGACTTAGCATAGTGTTGCTGACGTAATTTGGTGATCAAGTAAAGATGCAATCACCTTGTGTGCGATAAATTGAACCCTATAATATGTAGGACAGCAACATGTGGCATCACACAAAGCAGCAGTTTGTTTTTTGTTTGTTTTTCATTTTACAGCACCCAACTAACACCAACATTCTAAAGTTGGCAGTAGTTTGTTTCAGTCTTTAGAATGTTCAGAAAACCCTATGCGGTTCCACACTGCCCAGACAGGACCTGACCAGACAGACTTTTGTTGCCTACTTTTTCTTATTAAATTCATAAGGTCAAGGCTGCAATCACTTTTTGGCAAGTGGAAAACTACTTGTTACTGGTTTTACTTGCCCTTTAAAGGTTAAATGGACTGGGTGAGCTATAATCAGCCATAACTCAAATCTAAGGCTCTAAATGAAATCAATTCATTTTGAGGACCTTTCAGTCACAGTGTAGGAGGTGCAATCATTTTTTTGGCAAGTGCAAAACTGAATAGGCTATATGCACTGTATTGGCTATTTAAATGTATTTCTGGTATAACTGGTAATAAGGACTGATTTAGCTATAGGCTGTCTTTTGACAAGTGCAAGACTATAGAGCTCTATATTTCAACTGGTTATAAAACGACTGTGTTTTTTGGCACAGAGCAAGCAAAAATAATGTTAAAAGGATAATTGGAAGAGAGACTCTTCCTTTATTTTATTTATAGCCTAACCCAGTCGTGAATCATTTTAATTACAGACTGTTTTCCAGATTTAAACAAGGATATTAAACATAGGCCAACCAAACACAAATTTTATCAGCAATAATACAGTTGCACAGCACACCGTAGAACTGGGAACACTTCAATATTCCATTACAAAAAACATTAACGTTTCACAAAGACATACCTTTGCATTAAATATGTATGTTTGAGATAAAAGCAGCTGTAGATGTATAGATATTGGGCGCAACAGCTTTAACCTGCCGCGTGCATGCACAATGAGGCGAGGCTGTTCACAGACATTGGTCATTGTCAGTGAGAGAGAGAGTAGTGAGTAATGGACACCTTGCTAACCGACATTGACATCAAATAAGTCTTGTGCGCTGACGTTCCGCATGCGAGTTTAGGCTTAGTTGTCAAAGAAACACTCTCAGAATGTTGTGGTTTGTTGGAAAACAGCGCACATTGGTCTGACTGATTGGTCTCTAAAACTAGACCCTACCTGACTAGACATGTCAAACTCTAAAGACTCCATCCCACTGACAGCGACGAACACCAACTGACGGCGCACACTGATCCAACAGCTGGTGTGGGTTGGAGTCGGGCAGCGTTTGTCGGGGCAGTGTGAAAGCAGCTTTAGTTTCCACAGAGCATAGGAAATATATGCCTGTAAGTATGAGCACACACATTGTTTTACATTAGGTATGTGAAGTGAAATGGATTGTTTGTTGAGATAATATCCTGATCGTGATGCCAGTTTTCACATTATGTGTTAGCATCGGACTAAGCACTATGTTATTTGTCACATGGTTGTAGCAGTTATGCTAGATGTCAGGAGTCATGTCAGCTTTGTACTATATGGTATAGCTGATTGAATATGCTTTTGTAACTTGTGTTTTTCTGTGTATATTTTAGTTTTATATTACCTTCATATGGGAGGTAAGAAATAAACAGCTTGAACCTTGAAGCCTGTGTGTCTCATTTGGGGAACAGTTTAACATTGCGTATCCAAACTAAACACCACCACCATTCTGGAAGGGTGGAATCATCTGTGTATTTATCACACAACATATAGACACCTGTGCGTGAACACATTAGTCAGTAGGTAAGTTAAGTTTGTTAATATAGCACCTTCATACACAAGGGGGGGGGGCAAAGAATCCATAGCTCTCAAGGCTAAATGAAAAGAGTTCCAGAGCCTAGGAGCCACTGAAGCCTAAAGCACAGTCACCTCTTGTTTTAAGATGTGTTCTGGGAATAGTTGAAACACCTTGACCTGAAGACCTCCAGGGGTGTGTGCATGTCATAAGTCTTGAATGTATAAGGGAGCTTGACCCTGGAATAATCTGTAAATGAAAATGATGACTGAATATTTAAAATGCTCTGAAGTCAAGGCCAGTTAAGGGCCTCAAGCATAGGAGTAATATGTGATCTCCTGCTGGTCCCAGTCAAAAGCCTTTCAGTTGCATTCTGTATAAATTGCAGTCGGTCCATGAATGCCTGGTTCAACCAAGTCTACAGTACATTGCAATAATCCAAACGTGATAAACTAAAAGAATGAACAAGCATCTCCTTTCTTTGAAACCACAAATCTAATTTTAGCAATTTTCCTAAGATGGAAAATACACATACAAACCAGAGACTTTACATAACTGTTGAAAAACATAGATTAGTCAAAAATGACACCAACTTAGGAACGACTAGCACAGAACATTTACCATCCTCAGCAGCCTTGAGATATCATGTGAGGCAGTTTCAGTTTAATGTTTCGGTTTTTTTACAGTAGCCAGACTGAAACTTATTAAAAATGTTATCATCATCTTCATCTGCTTATCCGGGGTCAGGTCACGGGGGCAGCAGCTCCAGCTGGGGACCCCAAACTCACTCTCTCTTTCCCGAGCCACATTAACCAGCTCTGACTGGGGGATCCCTAGGCGTTCTCAGGCCAGTGTGGAGCTATAATCTCTCCACCTAGTCCTAGGTCTTCCCCAAGGCCTCCTCCCAGCACACACTCTCTGGTCACCCTTTTTGAACAGGGGAACCACCACCCTAGTCTGCCAATCCTTGGGCACTGTACCCGACTTCCACACAATGTTAAAGAGATGTGTCATCCAAGATAGCCCCTCCACACCCAAAGCTTTTAGCATTTATGGGCGGATCTTATCAATGACTGAGGCTTTGCCACTGTAGAGTTGCTGACTACCTTAGTGACTTCCTCCAGGGAAATTGACGAGAAACCCCCATCATCCTCTTGCTCTACCTCTACTAGAGACGGCGTGTTAGTCGGATTTAGGAGTTCCTCAAAGTGTTCCTTCCACCACCCAATTACCTCCCCAGTTGAGGTCAACAGCGTCCCATCCTTACTGTACACAGCTTGGACAGTTCCCCACTTCCCCTTCCTGAGATGGCGGACAGTTCTCCAGAAACACTTTGGTGCCGACCGAAAGTCCTTCTCCATGTTTTCTCCGAACTTCTCCCACACCCTCTTTTTGCATCTGCCACAGCACATGCTGCAGCCCTTCGGGCCTGTCGGTACCTTGCAACCGCCTCCAGAGTCCTCCGAGGCACCTAAGACCTTGAGACCACAGCCTTCCACTGCGGCTTCAGCAATAGAGGCTTTGAACATTGCCCACTCATGTTCAATGTCCCCAACCTCCACAGGGATGCCAGAAAAGCTCTGCTGAAGGTTTGAGTTGAAGATCTCACGGACAGAGGCCTCTTCCAGACGTTCCCAGTTCACCCACACTACCCATTTGGGCTTACCAGGTCTGTCCAGAGTCTTCCCCCACCTTCTGACCCACCTCACCACCAGATGGTGATCAGTTGACAGCTCAGCTCCCATCTTCACCCAAGTGTCCGAAACATGCAGCCTCAAATCAGATGAAATGATTAGAAAATCGATCATCGATCTTTGGCCTAGGGTGCTCTGGTGCCATGTACACTTATGAGCATCCTTATGCTCGACCATGGTGTTATAGACAACCCATGACTAGCACAGAAGTCTAACAACAAACACCCACTCGGGTTCAGATCAGGGGGGCAGTTCCTCCCGATCACCCGTTTCCAGGTATCTCCATCATTGCCCACATGCACGTTGAAATCCGGGTGCCCAGGGATTCCTTCGGACAGGGTCTCTCCTCTTCTTCCTCGTTTTGTCATCAGGGGTCTTTTTGAACCATTTTCAGTCTGGCCCCTCACCTGGAACCACTTTGCTGTGGGAAAACCCTACCAGGAGCACTAGGCTCCAGACTGTGATCATAGACTGCTTTGAAGTATTTATTGAACGACCTTCTAATTTGCTTGCTAGAGCACAAATTTGTTCTGATATAAATATGATATATAAATATGAACTGTTTAAATGAAAACTTTGGATGTTAATGATAAATTATTTATCAAATGTTGGTATACTAACAGAATAGCAGCATAGCAATGCATTGTGTTTTTAGTGAATTTTTTGCGTAACCTAGTACCTCTTTGTGTAACCTCAATCCAATCTAAAAGTACTGTGGAGTCCTGCAAATATTCCCATGTAGAAATAAACACCAGATTAACTGCTGTAGCTTTGTTTGAATTTGGAACTTCAAAGTTATTTTTATTAAATTTAGTCCATTTTACAAAGTGTAGACAGTTTTAGGTCTTGACAATAATATATAATAGAGTGCCTATTTCAAGGAAGTTGCCTTGGACCTTTGTTATTTTCAATTTTTACAAATGATATTCCGTATATACTCAGTAAGGCTAAATTGACTATGTTTGCTGATGATTCTACTCTTTATTATGCAGCCCCTACATGTTTAGAGCTTAATCAGGTTCTGTCTAGCG
>JAPMOB010207430.1:0-16014 GCA_029875015.1 Lepomis gibbosus
AAAAACATTAATGTTTTGCAGTGGCCCAGCCAGAGTCCTGACTTAAATCCCATTGAGCATCTGTGGAGGGAGCTAAAGATGGGTGATGGCAAGGAGACCCTTCAACCTGAAATAGTTTGAGTTCATCGGTAAAGATGAATGAGCAAAAATACCAATGGAGACATGCAGAAAGCAGGTCAGCAATTATACCAAGCGATTTTGGATATGTCACTTTTTGTTCAAATGTAAATAAAAGATGAGTAATAATTTTTTCCACAATGATGCCTCTTGTACATCGTCTTATTATCTTCTGGGAGACACCTGTGTCACTTCTAATCGAGAAACAACTTGCTGGTTGAATAACAGTAACTTTAAGTCAAAAGTTTCCAGTGGTGTGAATAATTTCGGGCTTGACTGTAAATCTGTTTTCTTGTTCTTTTTTCTGACCTGGTATCTGCAGAAACATTTTCCTTCTATCAGCGAGTAGCATAAACAGTCTATGTTCAAGTGTCCCTGTTAGAGTGAGGTGAAGTGCTCGCCTCACGCACACGGCCGAAGTTGAATTGTCTTGAACTTCTTGTACGTGACGCACTGCACAAATCATTGACCCTCACTGTTTGTGAGTTTCCAGAATCTATTACCTTTTACTAAATCCTCCCTCCACTGCTTGTTTGGGTGGTGGTCAACATCCCACCCTTCCTGTGACGCACGGTTTGACTGTAGCCTATGTGTACTCAGTCAGTGACTTTCAAATTAATAATAATAAAAACTACGTTAACATGTGATAAAATAATTGTCAGCATTAATTAATGAGTTAACACAATAATAACGCGTTAACGAGGCCAACTCTACGTTTAATATTTGATTGTCTTCAAAATGTAAGGTCTAACTGTGCCAGACTAAATGCACTCACCAGAAAGGCTCCAGATATACCGACTTCCTGTTTGTTGTTGTATAGTGCGGGGTCTGTGTTGTTTATGTCTCCTAACCGGTTGGCCCAGAATTCGTCAGCACTGATCACTTGGCTCACCACGAGATCTTTATATAACTGGAAAAGCACTGGATCTTCTTGAAGCATCCTACAGGAGGAAATTAAATAGTGTAAGAATAAAATTACTAAGGAATGAATTGCCTAAAAACCTCATTAGTAATTTTGACATGAAGCTGTTCCGAGAAGTGGATCCATTTACAGTAATGCATCTAATAAGACCAGGAAAAGATGTCACTTGAACTACATCATGAGATTACAAAACAAAATCCCAGTCAGTTTGTACCCTCAAATAATAGGCTACATTGTGTTCTTTAGTTGAGATTATTATCGTCATGTGCGCTGTATACATATATCTATATAATAGAAGTTAAATATCCCCATTGACCAAAAAGTAAACATCCATATTGACCAACCACCCCCCTGTATCTGCATGAAATGGTTTGGTCCTGCCTTAGCGCACTGATCAGTGACGGTGTTTACATGCAGTCAGTAGATGCGCCAGAAACAGTGATTACAATGTTGACTAGTGAATCAAAATCTGGTTTTCAAAAAAGGAACGAGAGAAAGGAAAGAGAGTTAAGACAAAGGAAAGGATGTCAGTCTGTAACAGTTTTTCACCAAGAAAGGTGGGCAGCCTTTAGTCCGTGAGAGGTGTTAACCTGTTGGCTTAATGTCCACAGTGAAATAAGCTAGCTAGCTACAGACTAGTGTTAGACTTCATTTAATCAACATTTAATCTGTGAAGGGAAATATTTAGCAAGATATTCATATTAACTCATTGTCCCTGCCCCTTTTAGCAGACTAACAACAGATGCGTCAGCAGCACCCCAGTGTCCCCATAACTGTAGCCTCCCTGTCCCAGTGAAGAAGGTGAGCAACATTGTGTTAATGACGCCAGTTAGCATCATTCCAGGGAGTCTGTGGGGATTTATCTGTCTCTCTTGCTCTTTTTAACAAAAAAGAAAATGACATATTTGTTAATGACAGAAATTCAAACAAATAATTTTCTCCCATAATGATCATTTTTAAATAAACCTCCTGTCTGTACTGGATGCTGGACAGCTGGAAACAGTGAGTAGCTTTCCTCAGCCTGAATGTAAATTACAGACTATATTAAAATAATCCAGTTTGATAAATTCATTTAGATTGATCTATGGCCGTTAAATGACATCTATATATAATTTTACAATAAAAATAGATTGAGAAGACTGTTAAAGCTTGCCATAAGGACATTTTTATGGTGGCTTTTAATCTTGCATCAAATAGTGAACCGCATACTGTATGCATTCTTGCATGTACAAATCACCAGCAGTAATTATTGTGCTAGTACTAGTATTGAACAACAAGAAACAAGACAGTTGCAAACCTTTATTTAGAGTTATGCAAATGTTTTGATGGGACAGTTAGGTCCTAGAGATGTGATGACAACACCTGCGCAGAGGGGACCCAATTAAATTTTTTGTCATGGGGCCCAAAGTTTCTGCCGGCGCGGCTGATTATTGTCAACCATACTCAGTGTTACTACACATTCTCCATTTTAGGATTCCAAAATTTCCAGACTTAGAAATAGTCTAAAATTTAAAGAAATTACATTGACAAATAGCTTGATGTTTATTATGTAAACAAATGGTTTTACAATCCAACATACTGTTAACATGTACATACATGTGTTCAATTCAATCAACACCGCACCACTGTCAAACCTCTCTGTCCAAAGGGGAAATAAACTAACCCGTGTTTTATATATATTTTTTTACTTTAAATTTGTTTGCAGACCATATTTTTTGTCTTTTATAAATAAGAACAGAAATGAGCTAAATAATTATATTTTCATTGAATCTGTGCAGCCTTGTTTATTCACAGTGTCCAAAGAAACGACGATTAATGCACCCATAAAAGGCAGGTTTTCCTTATGCAGAAAATAGTCTGTTGACTTTTCTAAAAACTACATCACTGCAAAGCTCATACATGTTCATAGAAGCTTAATATATAGTTATTTGTGATGCTATGTATATATGGAATTCAAAGATATTGCTACTTATTCAAACTAATTTGGTTGCAGCAGTCCGGATTTGGTAAAGTTATAAGGCACTTAGGGCAGAGCTTGCACTCTTTTAGACAATGGAAAACATTTTGACTGCACTGGCTGGCTGCTCCAAACACCATGAAAAACACTTTGCTTAAATTTACATTACATATACATTTATTCATTTAGCTGACGCTTTTATCTAAAGTTTGCACGCCTCTGTAGCAACTAGGGGAATCAAACAAATTGAATCATCAATTTATTTTCAGAAAATTCTGAATTATATATATCTGAAACCAAAATAGGGAATATAATCTGGAAGCAAATATTTTTACAAACTCTCTTTTCTTTTTTCATACTTATCTATACCTGGAAATAACTTCCATACTACTTCCATACTGTATAGGAACCTTGCATGCTGTTACCAATGTCAACAGTGAGCCCCGGTGGTAGTTTAAACAAAAACTAAAAGTCACCTACTTTCATTCAAAATTCTGTTCCCCACTTAGGGCTCTCAGGCCCAAGCCCATCTTTTGTTACAGAGAATGGTAATCTTTGAAAAAGGTTCCAAAATACTTGCTTTAACCCCCTCACCCCCCCCCACCCACAAAAAAGTTAAACAACTATTTTCTAAAGTAGCTAGACACTGTAGTTGTAAAACAACAACATTTTAAATTACTCAAACAGGAGTAACGCAGGTTTCTGTTGTGGGTGGATTTAGTGTGCCCGTGAGTTAACATAAACCAGCGTGCTGTATATGGGTCTGACTCAAAATAAACTGCAACAAAGGAACATGTCACCCAGTGCAACCGTGAGGCTCAATGGTGTGTTCTTAATAGTTTTTGGACACAGTGGATATATATGGTAGTGAGGAATAAGCTATTTGGCTTACACAGACAGTACTAGAAGGATAAATTCGACATTGATTTTGGTCTTTTAGTGCGAGTTATTGACAATAAGAACAACAGCGAATGTTAACAGACATCTTAACAGTAGAAACAGGTGAGTCTCACCTGTTTTTCTCCTCCAGTTCTTTGTTGGCTTTCTTCTTAAATTTGGGCAGTAGCTGCTGCAGCAGCTCCTTGGCAGCTTCTCGGTCTTTGAGTGCACTGCTGTCATTGGAAAAGTGGAATGTTGTACTCTCGCCGGTGTGAAGGACCAGCTGGAGCTGGATTTTGGATTTACCATCTGGACTGATCTTCTGACCTTTATAAGAAAACCAATAAAAGTGCAGCTTGAGACCACCACCAACAAACATATAGTTGGCGCCGCATGTAATTTGATGGTATCAAGTACTCACAGCGAATATCTGCATACAAGTGGCTGACTGTGAAGCGGTCTTTGCCCTCTGGACCCCAGGCAATACGTTCAGCCATCAGATAAAGTGTGCCATCCTGTTTCCTTTGGCGAACCTTTTTCACCACCAGCAGCACCTCCTCTGATAGCGATGCCATGGCTCAAACAAATAACTGAGAATGCACACAAACTGTCATTGACTATCATTAATAATCATGCACGACAGTATTAATACAATCTCACACAAATTATAACAAACAGAACATTAGAAAGAAATGTGTTAAATATCTAACGTTGTAACTAAACTACCTGCAGTTAGAGAATTGACATGAGACTAAAGCGAGTACATAAACTAAGGTATTACTAAGGTTACACACTTTAACGTTAGATGACATTCAGGTACGAACTATTTCAGCTGACTTCAAGACAACGCCCCCAATAAATGTTATGCTTCCCACAAGCAAACCTCTGTTGTATTTACAATTTTATCATATCAACTTAACGTTAGCTAACCTGCGTTAGCTAACGTTACCAGTCAAAAAGAAAAAAGGGAGAGGGAGAAGTCGGGATTAAACTTATTTACCTCCAAAAGAAATCGATACTGCAACGATACGTCGTTTTCCTTCAAAACATAACCTCTGACTAATGTATTCTTGAATACAAAAATTACAGAATGAGTTATGTTAAATAGGGATTTGTCACTCTAACACTGAGCGCCCCGACTTCTGCGCCGACATGATTTCCAAGCGGTGTGTTACACTAAAAACGTACCGGGTAGAAACCGTGATCAGGTATCAGTTCCGGTAAAAGCACTATGAACTCTTTATATACAGCAAGCTCCAGGTAATATTTACAACATATTAAGCCATCTACAGCTTTTCATGCGAATATTATTTACAGTATTATTCATTTTGGGGAAGTCTGCATAATGTAACCGATTCCAGGCTCCTCTATTTATTTTAATGTGTTTTTATTATAGAGACAGGCTACATAATTATGAGTAGTAGGCCTATTGTCAAAGCCTGCTATTCATCAATCAGTCAATCTCAAGTCCCTTACAAGTACAGGTTTCCTGCAAAACTCCTCTCGCTCTCTCGTGGACACAGACAGGGCTGGACTGGGACAGAAAATCGGCCCTGGCATTTTTGGCCGCGGCGGCTCACCAAAATAGGTCGGACACCCCTCACCAACACACCATTGACCCATTTAGGGGTCTTTTTTAGTTTAGGGGTGTGATGAAACACTGAGACCTAACATTTGCACAAGTTGGTGTCCATGACTTCAAGACAAGAATATATTGTAACAGACCTAATATTTCGAAAAATTATTCATAGATAAAATATTCCCACAGAAGATTTTTTAGCATTAAACACTTAATTAACAGAGGTTTTCGTTATTGTGCAAATAAATCTTTCTCATAACATTTTTATTTGTTAATCAACATTTCTTGGTGCAAGCTATTTATCAGAACATGCTATCAAAAAGTGGTGGCTACATGTCCCCAGGGTAAATGACACTCCCTCCCTGCTCCCTTCCTGTATAGACTGAGCTACTTCATGCTTACCGCTTCATCTCCACTCTCCTGTCAGTATAGAAAATTACCCTGGCCCCAAAGGTGCATCGGCCCACCGGGCATTCGCCCGGTATGCCAGATTACCTGTCCAGCCCTGGACACATCCAAAGATCTTCCTCTTCTATAAACTGGCTTCTGTTCCACCTCCCTCATTCAATTTTGCCAGGGAAGGGATTTTCATCAGTTATTCTTAAAAGCTGAAATATGATATAGGTGGGTTTGTTCATATTTTCAATTAAATTTGTATGTACAATAGGCCACTGGGCTTGAATACCAACTAGTCAAAATGTCCCAACTGTTCCAAGACAATATCCCCAGTGGTCACAAAAGCCCAGGTTGTCAAATACTGTAGTTTATGGCGGTGCAATTATTTGCAAATGTTAGGCGGTTTGTACCACAGGACCATCTTTTGGTCCTGTCCTCTTTAAAAAACAAACACAAATCTTATTTCATATCCTATATTATTTGAGTTTAGTTTGGGCTAACAAGGTTCATATTCCTGAATAAAGTTGTGCTTTATTCCAGTTAATAGGAGCCAAAGGCAAACCTTCCCCCAGGGCCGGGTAGCCCAGCAACTTATGAATGCAATCAAGACAAAAGAATGAGGGAGTATGAGCTATTGCTCTATTAAGAGTGATGATTTTAAGAAACACATAAAAAGTAGTCAAGAAATACAAAAAACACGAACACATGATCATCAGCGAATGAGTTTTAATGATGTTGAAGACATTTAGATGTTGGAAAAAGAAAGGTTACACATTCTTTTATTTATATATTCAATGAGATGAGAGATCATTTTTACTGATGCTGTTAGAAATTATGAGCAACAATCATTTTAAATTAAAAGCAATATTTTAAATCTTTATCAAAAATTTAACCCATTTTCTTCAGAGCAAAAGACAGTGAACAAATTGCTAAAGTGAACTGTCATTTTGAAGCCATTCTGGAGTATTTTATCTCTCAAGACATACACAGTAAAAGAAAAAGAAACACCATGAAGACTGAAAATACCACATTGTAAAGTTTGATTAAAGGAACAATCTCTTCAATAGCTAAAAGAGACACCATGACACAAATATGTGTTGTCATCACAGCGCACTATGCGGACCTGCCTCCCTGACAATAAATGCGAAAGTGATGACAAGTACTGTCAAAGTACAAAGGGCAAATTTCCAGAGGTGTGGGAAATTTCAGACCACAACATGTTGGCTGTTTGAAAGGTTTGGGGCTGCTGAATACACAAAGGTATCTTTGGTGTTGTTGCATATTGTGTCTTGCTTCTCTAATAGTTTTTGGAGAGGAATTATTAATTGATTATTATTAAGTTTGTAAGTATAATAGTCATATTTTCATTTAAGTTTAGTTTCTTTCAAAATCTTTCTATTTGTTCTCATGACATTTAGCGACTTGGCAACCACACTTGTCAACTGAAATGTAGGCGAACTTTATCTTGCTGCCATCGGTGCAGATCATGTCCACCTCCTTCCGACTGGTTGCCTTTTCCTGACAGCATGAGCATGAATGCATGAAACTGTTGCTTTCCGCGGAGTACCTGTAAATCCGGACAGTTTTGGACAAGATCAGTGTCAGTCACCTGCTGTTCAATGTAAACAAACATTTATCTTAAAAATGACTTCTCGTGTGAAAACCAAACAGGTGGGTTTAGCTTGATTGAGTTAAGGAGTTTGTACTTTATATCCTTCAGAGATACAATGTTAGAAATCTCACATTGATGAGGACGCTCCACAAGATCCCTCACAGGCTGTGATTTCCACTGGCACAACTGACTTGCAATTCTTTGTCTGCAGATAGGTGGTGGTCCTGTTCAGTTGACAGCTATAACGAATGGTACCTGTGAATTACACAAGAGCATCTTTTTGATCCTGCTGCAAAAACAATGTGTTTTCTTTAGTTTATTTTGCAGCTGAAATGATGGTGTGAGTCATCATCATTTCAGTGGCAAAATAAAAGAAAGACTTTTTACAAATGTATTCTGGCCAGGCTGTTTTTATGCAAAACAAAACACCATTATAGTTTATGAATGACTACAAATGTGACAAGTGACTGTTGTTCTGACAAAAGAAGGAATCTGAAGGCATAATCTCGGCCTCTGGAACATTTTTTTGTTATTCATGACATTTCATAAATGATTAATAAAAAAATCAACATATTAATCAATAATGCAAATAATCGTTAGATCAATCACCAGTGGCTCACTTGTAAGTTAAACAATTTAAATGAAGAAACTTAGAACTTTAGGTTTATGAAGATCTATATTTACATGCAATTGCATTATTAAAATATATTGGGTAATACTATATAACTTTAGTTAGTTAAATAGACTAATACTTACAATTTTTGCAACAACCATTGATGTCAGTTTGTTCAGTTCCCTGTAATATAAACAATACAGATATATGTAATATATGCAGATCAACAACACTGACAGATATAAAGTCACACATGAATAACTTGTATTATTATTATTATTATTATTATTATTATTATTGTTGTTGTTGTTTAGCTGGCAGAAATAAAATATGCTTCTTTCAGGACTGGATTATACTCACAGGAATGCAGTTTTCTGGATCAAATTCTGGACATGTTATTTGGTTTTTAGTGGTTATCAACCCATCCACCCCCTTCTGGCAGTCATACTTGGTACAGGTGTCATCTGGTGGTGACCAAGACTTAGAAGGCTGTCAGAAGTGTAGAAGTGGTCAATTAGTGAACATAAACTATTCTGACTACAGTAATGCCACAATTTAAAGTTACAGACATTTCACTGTACTCACTTCAATAATGATCTGAGAAGTGAAGCCTGGAACCTCCAATATACAGCTTGTCTTTATGCATGATCCACAACATTGTTCAGGTTGGTTTTCATACTCATAGCCCTATTTAAACAAAATGCACAAATCAACGTTTATCTGTTCAAGCATAGCTATCATGAATCAAAACCTGCATGAGCTACAAACTACATTTCCAAAATTGACATCTTCAAACCTATTATCATGTGCACATAAATAACAAGTCTATTCATCAGAGATCATCGTGAGTGATTAAGCATGTGCTCCTTTTAAATATTTTTGCACAATATGTGACTTTACAAAGAATAACTGTTAAAATTGAAATTATTAAAAACAGCAGACTGAAATATAAATTTTTTTACACAAAAGTACCTTTGGACAACTTGTGTCACACTGCGTCATCTGACATTCAATAACGTTCTGGCTCTCGGAATCCTTAGTTTCAGTACATTGGCACGGTTCACATGGGCTTTTGGAGAAATTTGTACCTGGCTGTAATAAAAGAAAATGTAAAATCTAAGCCAATTTCAAATAAAGGCCAACAAAATAAATGTCACTTTGGTCTGATTACAGAGAATAATGATGAGCTATATTTAACTTGAATCTTATTCTTAAGATTATATGTCATTTAGAGTAAACTACAAAGATTGCATAGTTTTAGTAACACCTGAACAAGCAAGCTTACATTTAACACAGCACATTCAAAATACGTACAATATTATACTTTACCTTGTACTCAACACCATTGAAGACACAGACATCTTTGGGTACTGGATAAAAAAATGTGATCATATTAAAGGCAAGTGCTTAGTTTTGTTTTAAGCCTAAGATAAATTAATACTTTAAATGCAGAAGAAACCTCTATGCAAAGCTTACCACAGCTGTAAGAGGGGCAGCAAGCATCATTTGAGATTTGGACCGTCAAATTAAAACCCACTTTGCACTGTGGTGGTGACGAACAGCGGTCCTTGTCACATTCTGTTGGTTTAAAGGCAAGACATTTCCAGGGTTGGTGAGTATAACATAAAATTAAACCAAGATTACCAAAAATGGTTAAACAGACAGTAACTTGAAAACTCGATTGAAAGTACTTTTAAGTTCCAGAAGGGAGTTACAAACTCAATTTCATTTTACAGTCTATTGTAATGTGACAAATAAATATACCTTGTACCTTCTGAAAAATAGGCTATTAGGGATGAACACCATTTGTCATAGATTGCAAAATGTTTCATGAGAAACAGCAGCAGCTGCTGCTTTCTCTAATCATACCAGATATACAAAGTGCAATCCTAGCCAGTCATTTCAAATGTCAATTTAAGTTGAATTTTTAAAAAAATAGGCACACCACCATACCTTTCTCACTATCTTTTGTACGTTTTTATTGGGGGGTTTTAAATAGAGGAACAACGAGGACCACAATGGAAATAAATTTGAAACTTTCTTGTGTTATCCTTGACAGTTCTGATTAATGTATAATGTCATTGTGATGGCGTCTTGTTATGCATTTATTTTTGTTACTGTCAAATAAATCAAATAAAAACCAAATAAACAGTTAGTTAAATGGTAAAACCTCCAGATCTGCACAGTTTGTGTTTGTGTACCTTTAAGCATATACTTACTCAACACATTTCCCATACATATATAAATATGTGTTAAATACTTATTAATTTAGCAATGCACTTCTGCAAAGCTGAAGGACTTGTGCGAAACAGAAAAAGAAAAAAGAAAAAATAACAATCACTATTGCCAAGATATTCTGACTTTAAGTCCCTTTAATTTGTTGAACTCCAAACATGCTGGATTCTACAATTCCCATAATACATCTCAATAGTTAGATCCTCCATGTGAATGTCTGCGCCATTTTTTTATGCTTTCTTTCTGTAAGGCTTTGTCTTAAAAGCTTTGTCTGTTGCCTGTTTCTTAGGTACACCTAGCTAAAACTAATGCGATTTAATAAGACAGTCCTGGAATAAATTATGTGTAAAATCGGTTAAATGTCCTTCCAAATCATGCTTTTAAAAAGATCATACCCATCTGTGATAAAACAGTATGTCAGCAGATGTAGGTGTGGCACTTTAAATCACTCACCACATTTCTGTATCTCACAGCAGTCCACTGTGATATTCACCAACACCTCACCTTCCTTAGTACAGATGATTGGATTTTGAGTGGGACATGTGAGAGGGTTACACTGAACACTCAGAGTTTCCTTATCACAAGAACACTGCTGACAGCCACTCTGCCAAGACTCACCAAACTGTTTGAGTGACGGAACAAAAGAAATGCTGTTATAGCAACAAATACACTGTGAATAATTATTCACAGTGTGATGTATTAGTCATGTAGTCATGTATTGGTGCATTTACCTTTTTAGGTTGGCCATCAGGACCAGTGCAACCTTAAACAATACATAGTAAGTCAGTGCTCCTGTACATTAAATCATTCACAAAAAATATTCACAAATAAAATGCTCTTACAGGAGGAGACACAGATGTCAGAGGTGGAACTGAACAAAGTCTTCCCGTCAGGACAGAAACATCCCTCTCTGAATAAATTACAATTGTCTCCCTGGCATGGTTGTGTGTATTTCTCATTGTATCTAAATATGAAGACAAATAATGGTGAAAAACACACAGAATAATTTCAGAAATAAAAAGTGCATAAATTGCATAATGCTGTGCAAACACCAAGTATTTTTTTTATTTGAAGCCAAGCTAGTGTCATGGCTCTAGAGATAGCAGTGTTGTTTGTTGGTCAATCTCTTTGGGCCAGGCTGAAATATCACAACAATTACTGGACTCGTTACCATGACATTTTGTAAACATTCACGGTGGTCACCAAAGGATGAATCCTAATGACTTTGGTGACCCCCAGACTTCCACTCTAGAGTCACCATGAGGTTGACATGTGGTCTAAAGAAATCAGATGGATTGGAATGGTATTTGGTACAGACATATATGGTACAGATATATGTCGCCCTCAGTATCAACTGTAATCAATATGATGATTGGTTTATTTTTCATCTAGTGCCACCATCAAGTCCAATTTTCATTTTTTCCTATACTTTGGTTTACACTAAATACTTGCTTTGAGTTTAATTAGCATTTGGTCGCTAAACTAAGATGGATATCATGATAAACATGACTTAGCATGTTATCATTGTCATTGTGAGCATGTTAGCATGCTGATCAAGCTCAGCCCAAGTACAGGCTCCAAGAGCCACTAGCCTGGCTATAGACTCTTAATCTTGTTAAATTACAAGCTGCTGACATTTAATGTAAAGATCATGCAAAACAGAACTGAGTGATTACCTTGCATTGCAAGTTCGTACAACAGTTGGTCCACAAGCCTTGTAGACTTGAGATGGTGGACATTTAAATTCTGCAATAAAATAAAGTGTATTTAAACATCAAAATGATGAAAAAAGGTAACCTGGACATCTGGAAATAATGTTGTTTGCTTTCTAACAAAACACTCCTACCGCACTCTCCGTTTGTAGCACTCCTCCAGTCTACACAGATAGATTCTCCAGCACACAACAGGGCATATGCCTCCACACTCGCACAACCAAGGGTGGTATTTGTGTGGCAAACATCAAACTGACAGGCCTTAATGAAGTTTTGTGGTGAGATTAGTTTGTTGCATTCCTCAAAAACCCTTAAAGTAAAAATCAAAAGAAAGTGTGTTAATCCGAGTGATAGATCAGAATAATTTGACATATTTTCATCATGTGTATTCTGTAAACTCTTACTTGCTAGTCAAAGTATCACAAATTTTAGGTGTGCAGTGTGGTGAGGGTGGGGGTAAGGGTGAGGGTGAGGGTAGTGGTGGTGATGTTGTTGGAGGAACTTGACAATATGGCTTATCCTTGTCTGGTACATTCCATTGTCCCATCTGAGAGCATGAGGGATCAATCTGGCCATTTGGTAATCTGCAGTCATTTTTCATGTTATTGTCACAGGTACCTTGTAAATGTAAATGTTAACATGTCAGATATTACAACCCATGTGTTATCGACGTAACGTGCAGCCACATTTGCTGTTCAACATATTATTCAAACAGCAAATCGATTATCAGCTTACCACACTGTCCCTCTGTGTTGTTATTGAAACGGGAAAATGGCAAGTTAACGCTGAATAAAAGCCCGTTGAACGACACAGTTGCTCCAATTGCCGAGATATTCAAAAGCATCACAATTCCAGTACTTGTTATGATGAAGTCATTATTAGTGAAGGTTGGGGTTTTCTCAACTTTATCGACATATACCTAAAAAATTTCAACATTTTTAAATTATTATTGCATATAATTTAAATATATTCACATAAAATAATACAGTTAAGACAGTTTGTTGTGGCAAAACTTACCATGTTCTTGGTCTTTGGTGTTCTCTTCTGTGTAAGAATAATTTCATAGTTTTTGTAATACACCTTCAAGGATTTGACACAGGTCACAGTTCCAGAGGCATCACAATTTTCGTTGTCGATAAGAATGGTAAAATTGTATTGAGGAATTATCTCTTTGACCAGTACATATGTGCAATTTTTCTGAAAGCTGTAATACTGGCCATCAAATGTCACATAGTGAGGATCTCCCCAGCCACCACATAAACCTGCAAATATTAAATTCAGTGTTACATCAAAGAAAAATAGTATATATTGTATTTTGCTTATACTGTATGTGTAGCAGTTTTAAGATGTTGCTTGAATGTAACATTTCAAAAGGTTTTCATTTGAACTTACATTGGCAGTCGTAGTGGAAACAGCAGCCTCCTTTATCATAAACCCTAACTGGAGGCTTCCCATTCACACATACAGGAACGGTCACTGGACTACAGGATGGAGGTTCTGCTATTACTTTTCCATTATCACATGTTTCTCTGGTGCAGTTGTCTGGCCTCATCCAGGACTCACCATTCTGCAAAGGGCAAAGTCGTACTTAACAGTCAACCACAAGTAAAATAAATATTATCTTTGAACCTGCCAGTTGCACACATCCACAACATGTATATTGTAAATCTATATTTTATCAAATTGAGGAAACTATGAACAAATTTTACAAAGATGCAGGTTGAAATACAGCATTCGCACGTGTTGTTAGGAATCTCTTATCACTGAAAAGCTTAAATAATTGTTATGCTGTTTATTTGTAGATGAGCTTTAATGAGGAACTTATGAATGTTATACTTACTTGTAAAATATCTAATTTATGGTGCTATTTATTTATTTGTTTGTTTGTTTTTTTTAATATCTCTGGTAATGTCTGTGTGTTGGAATGGGTCTTTATGTTGGTGTGTTAATGTGGTGTGTCATTGGACCCCTGGAAGAATCTTGGCTTTGACAAATCTAATGAGGACCCTTATAAATGAAATAATATTATTACTAACCCATTGACTTTTGTTCCTGTAATCTGTAAACAATGGGAGAAGCTATGTGATGACATAACATATTTCTGTTCCACCATACAATACGGTAGACTTTTTTCAGGGAAGAACAAAGAGATGAAAATCAACAAACAAGCAGTCATTTTAAAATTGTTAAATGAGGAACTGTAGACATCTGAAGTGTATCAGTAATGGCATGTTGAATTTTGTAAGTGTTGTAGTACTTTACTGTTGAAAGTTTTTATTGACAACGCAAAAGATCTGTCAGAGTAGCGGAATACACACCAAAAGCTCCTTCCCCTTATCAAAGGTAATACAAAAACCTTGTTTTTTGGCTTTCTCAGAATAGAGACGCTGAGAACCAAGTTCATATAAAACTTGAGTGGTTTTGAATGATTTGGTGGTTGTTACATTATGACATCATTTTTATTTTAATATAGATATGTTCCTTTAAATTACATGTTTATGTAACTGAATTCAAATACCTTTCTTGGTGTCTTGAGATATACACAGTCGATAGGCTTTGGAGTTGTAGTGGGGGTTGTGGTAGGAGTAGTAGTAGTACTACAAGGCACACGTTCTGTTATTACTTTTCCCTTATCACATGTTGCTCTGGTGCAGGCATCTGGACTCCAGGACTCACCATCCTGTAAAGGGAAAAGTAGTACTTTTAACAATCTACCATTTAAGTAAAATAAATATTATTGTTGAACCTGCCAGTTGGATACATCCACCACATGTATATTGTAAATCTATAATTTATACAAATCAGGAAACAAGAAAAGTATTTTACATAGATGTAGGTTGAAATACAACATATGCACAGGAGTTGTTATGAATCTCTCATCTCATTGACATGCTTAAATAACGGTTATGTTGGGTTTATTTGTAGATGATCTTTAATAAGGTACTTAGCAACGTTATATTTCTTACCTGTAAAATATCTTATTTATGGTGCTATTTACGTATTTTGTTATTTATTTATTTGTTATCATCTCTTTCTTTCAGTTTCTCTGGTATTATCTGTTGTAGGTTGATGGTATGGTGTGTTGGAATGGGTCTTTATGTTGGTGTTGTGTGTGATTGGACCCCAGGAAGAATCTTGGCTTTGACAAAACTAATGAGGACCCTCATAATAATATTATTACTAAACCATTGACCTTTGTTCCTGTAATCTGCAAACAATGGGAGAAGCTATATGATGACATAACATATTTCTGTTCCACCAAACAAAACTGTAGACTTTTTCCAGGGAAAAACTAAGGTGTGAAAATCAACAAACAAGCAGCCATTTTAAAATTATTAAATGAGGTATTTACATTCACATTTCCTCATTTGGTAGACGCTTTGAACCAAAGCGACTAACATTTGAGGAACAACATACAAGCATGAACAGAGCATCAGATACAGCTACAACTGACAATATATACTAGTAAGAGCAGCAATAAATAGAAGTAAGAGCTCATAGTACATATCACATCAATGGGGTAAATACCTAGGGAAGGAATTAAGAGTTAACAAAAAAGTACAATCAGTACAAAAAAGTGCAATCAATACAAGATAATTGTAGGGGATAGAAGAAGAAGAGCACAGGAAGTCCATGTTAGAGGTTAGGAGTTAGAGGTGTTATAAGAGGAAGTGTTCTCGGAAGAGATGAGTTTTCCAGAGCTTCTTGAAGTTAGAGAGGGACGCCCCTGCTCTGATGGCGTGTGGTAGCTTGTTCCACCATCGTGGTGTCACAGATGAGAATAGCTGGGACTGGGATTGCTTTGTGTGAAGAGATGGCAGAGCCAGGCAGCGTTTGTTGGAGAAGCGTAGTGGCCGAGAAGGAATGTAAGTTTGTATTATGGAGTTTAGGTAGATGTGTGTAGACCCAGTAGTCACTCTGTATGCAAGCATTAGTGACTTGAATTTGATTCTGGAGGCCACGGGGAGCCAGTGGAGGTCACTGAGTAATGG